>PNEQ01020694.1:0-18547 GCA_003012365.1 Medauroidea extradentata | reverse complement strand
AATGATTGTGAGAAAAAATAACAGTAAACAATACAGAAGATTTGTGGAAATTAAAATTTTTGCATCATACTAAAACCAAACTGAAGATTACTTCGTCAAGTTGCTTTCAGAAACACTACTATATATATTCTAAGCTAATACAAAACCATATTTATTACATTTCCATATTTTTTTAAATATTACTTTTCTGTAAATTCCATACTTAAGTTATTACATTTCCGTTGTCGCGAAGTAAAAAAAAAAAAATGCTACAGAAAAAAATTCAAACAGTATTCAAGGTACGAGAACATTAAGAAAAAAGTGTTCAATGAACTAACTTAAGCGATGAAAAGAATCTGATATTTTTACTGCCCACTGAACGTTTCTTGGAAATTACTTTAAATTCTACGTGTAAGAGTTGAGCAATGTTTCGTACAATTATATAACTACGAATATTTCTGTGCAGAGCGCAAGCCCTCGAAAAGTGCACCGCGAAAGTGACGTCACACATACGGTTGTTCGAATTCACAGCAAGGACTCCTGTACACCCTAGAATGTACACTTCAGCTAAGGTCACGAGCCTTCATCGTTCTCCAGCTTTAGATTCGAATTAGCAATACGCACACTACTTCTTGAAGGGAACAAGGGCACAATAGCAAGTGATCAACGGTCATCGCACTGAAATCGACCTCAGCCTATATCATCATCGGCGCATGCTGCGATGTGTTGTGGATTAAAGCGGCAAGGAAGACACGCCACCTGAAATCTGCACGGTCGCTGGCTACGCCCCTCTCCTCGCCCTCCTCGGCCACGCCTCGGTCGATACAGTCGGGGTCGGGACGGAAAATTCCGCCGTCACGCATCCGATGACGTCACCGACGCCTCAACGCGTCGCCGATTGCGGCGAGACGGGCGGCGCCTCCACGGAGCTAGGGGAAGGGGGCGGGATAATGGCTGCAGGAGGGGAGGAAGGTGGGAGGGGTGAGGTTAATGAGTTAATTGGCTGCTATAGGCGCGGTTGAGTGCAACCGATGGCTCTTGGGTCTGATGCGAGAGAGGGCGGCAGGGGACTTCTGGTGTCTGAAGAGGGGAGGCTTAGTATGCAGGCGCGGGCAATAGTTCGACGACCTCAGACACGAGGTTCAGGCGTTCAGGAACGAGAAAAAGGTGCCTGAAGGAGAGGAGGGGGGAGTAAGAAAGATAGCTGGCCGAACCAAAAAAAGAGTAAGGAGCGGCTCGTTTCCTTCAAGGTCACAGTCTGGCCTGAGACGAGATCCACTCCCCCCCCCCCTCCCCAAACCACTACACCCGTGCCGACACCATCATCCACATCACCACCTACCAGGGCAACACTTCTCTTCGGCGCGAAGGCGCCGTTGAACGGGACTTCGACTGTGGGCCGTCAGTTATTTGAAGCTGGAGAGGAAGGAGGGAGGAGGAGAGTAGCTGGCAGCAATGCAACTTCCATAGCAAGGTTCCGATTGGTAACTCCGTACAGTAAATTAGCAAGTACGCCTACCCCAGAGCCAAGCGAGAATGAGCACACCTTAAATTGTACTGAAAGATGCGCAGTACCTGTCTAACCTAAACATATGGCACTATATACCGTTTGCGATAAAATGAACACTGCTCAAACTTCTCTTTCACAACCATTTTACAAAAATTACCTTTACTATTTTTAACACGAAAACTTCCTTGCGATCAAAAACAAGTGTAAACGTTTCACCTCTATCATAACTTAACGTCTTTGGCCACTATAAAATAAATTTTTTGGATACTACAAGTATTAGCGAGTGCTCAGTTTAAATTGAACAGACTATACCAAAATTTTTGTTTGTAGCGTACGGCCCACAAATAAAAACCACATTTCCCCTCTCCTCACAATTTTATTCCAGTAGCAAAATTTTCATCTCAGTGCA
This sequence comes from Medauroidea extradentata, assembly GCA_003012365.1. Taxonomy (NCBI): domain Eukaryota; kingdom Metazoa; phylum Arthropoda; class Insecta; order Phasmatodea; family Phasmatidae; genus Medauroidea; species Medauroidea extradentata. Next base: position 16,649 of record PNEQ01020694.1, on the reverse strand, counting down.
TAAAGCTATATTGCGAAAAATGACTTAGGCCCACCGAATATAATTTAACACGCCTTTAATATCGGAGTTTAATAATTTTTGACTACTTTAACACTGAATTTTATCATAGAATTTAAATAAAAAAAACACGTGTTAACCCTTGGAGGAATGTTTATGAAACTTATTTGACGTGCACTAGTGACACTAACATTAATTTTAAGATGAAGATCAACGTTGTACCGGTAAAATTATACCTAACACAATTTTGAAGTGTATCTTGCGGAACATAACATCACTATTTATTTAAATAATGTTTTTTGTATTTTTTTTTTCATTTACGGCAAACTAGTAATTGATAAAATAAGTCACAGAAATTAAAGGAAATGCCAAAATTATAGAAAATCGTTTACGACCACTGGAACGCCCTTAAAATGCGGATTGATACATAAACATATTTAACTGCGAAAAAAGTCAAAGTGAGCGAGTATTTCTGTCGAGCGAGGAGGGGCAGTAAAAAGAACGAGGCTCAGCAGTGATCAAATGTTCGATTCCCAACTCCGGACATCCTGAATATTGTTTTCCGGGTTTTTCCGACATCACTGCATGCGAATGCTGGTATGGTTCCTAGTGAGTGATAGTCACCATCTTGAATTGTTGCATCTTGTATCGTAACATTTATTCTGGGTACATTTTTGGAATTTTAACCTCACTACGGAATAGAATACATACTGATAGAATTTTAGACACCGTAATTATCTTTGTTTGCCGTTACTGTGTTACAGATCGAATGAACGACTTGAAGTACACGCCCCCTGACGTCACCGCAGGGGAAAAGTAATGTGGGAAACAAAGCTTGTTTACAAACATGTTGATTTATTAGTCGGTAATTGCAGAAAGCAAAAATGTTGCGCATTCATAGATTTGCACGCAAGGGTACAACATAGTAGTTTCTACTTCACGGTTAAGATACGCAAATACATAAGATTAATGTTTAGCTGAAAAAACGGCAAATTCCAAACAAATAATCAATTTTCTTGACGTACATCTCATTCGGGACATTTGGCGCCAAACAGCTAAATGAAGATTATGTTCGGCTGCGGTATCCATGGAGATAGGAATTGTATCCCACACCTGGCTGAAGCTCTGCCTCTTTTCACGTCGTCCTAGAAAATTCGTATTACTTTCTTAACTGCAATTCGATCTGTAAATATAGTAACGAAAAATAAATATTTATGGTGTCAAAATTCTATCAATATGTATTCTATTCCGTAGTTACGTTGAAGTTCCAAAAATTTACCCAGAAGAAAAGTTATGACACAAAATCCCAAAATTCAAAATGGTGACTATCACTCAATCTTAAGATGCCCGCCTACTGGCCGTGTGTTTGTGTGAGTGAGGCACGGCTCATCTGGTGCGGTATCGCCTCTACCGCAAGACATTGAAACGGCGTGCAGTGGTATCATAGATCACTCGCCTGACTGACACTTTCAGCGGTGACCCATCTTTTATTTTGTGAAGAGATTTAAGTAAAGTCCAATGCATGTTTCTAGAATAGTTTCACACGAATCCCGTGAGTAGCTTTTCAGATGTAACTGGTCTAAAAAAAAGTTAGCTATTTTGAGGGACTCCGAAATTATTTTTCTACTTGACGTAATGTTTTGAAACTACCTGGCTTTCCGCCATCGTTTGAAGCGTATTTTGTTTTTGTACACTGTAACAACGGGCACACGAGGAATAGTTTCGTAAAAGGAAATGTATTTACGAACACACTGCTATGCATTTTAATCGCGTGGTAGGCGACACGCTTAGTTCATATTCCTGGCCGATTTCTTTAAACATTACTAGAGACCTGAAAAATTCGCGTTTTCTTTTTAGGCGCAAGCTAGATATCCAGCAACTATAGGTCTGTATCGCGTTCACAATTGGCCGTTGACTTACTAGACACTTCCTGGAAGTAGCTGAGCCAATAATAAAACTATAATGAAATACAGGCCCGCTTCACTGTCAGCGAGCAGCTAATAAACAGCTGATGTCTGCACGACTTCACACATATTTTTGGAAGCTAACCTACAGGTCAGTGAACCAGCGAATTTTTCCGGTCTCCAAACATTACCATTTGTTCCTTCACTGGTATCGAGAATTTTCTCGCGTGCACCTAAAACACGCAAATAATTAAACAAACCCTGATAGTTAAGTATTTTTGTGCACGTGGCGTAGCAGGAAAAAGGTGAGATGGGAAGGGGCGGGCGGGTGAAGAGGGTACACTGTAGTTAAAAAAACGTTGACCTCGCCTAAATAGTTGGCGGCCTTGGAAGGCCGGGTGCAAGGACTTGTAACTGCACTCGGCGACATGAAATTCTTTCGGTGAACGGGACTTAGCTCCATTATTCCTGTGAAGACTGCGCTGCAGCTCGCTGGACTACCAGTGGTCCTGTGTTGGGGGAGGGGACTAGTCTTTTAACTGTGTTCCAGTTGAGGGATGACCAACCTTATGTCCGCAGGTCAAACATTAGCCCGCCGATCAGTGGCGAGGCGTGTCATAGCCGTCTTAAGTAGCAGGCCACGGCCTTAGATCTGGCAACCCTGCCAGGAAGGGTCATTTTAACACTTATTTTGTTCCCCTGATTCGCCGGTATGTATGGCACAATAACGAATCAGGTAGAGTCGTTGTCTTTGGAGAGCTATAATAAGTGTTAAAATGACCCTTCCTGACAGTGTTGCCAGATCTAAGGCCGCGGCCACCTACTAAAGACGGCTATGGGCATGTTCGTGTTCCGAGGCAAGCAGTAGAAGACACGTTAAGCATGTGTGTAGGTGTGTTACTGGGAGTATATGTTCCTAACCTCTTACACGCTACTGGTTGTGAAATGTGTCTGTCTCTACCAGTCAATTGGTTCTACATGCAACTGAGAATAGTATAATCATCGTCAATCACTGCTTGCCGTATAACACTCGATTCGCCACTGCATTCTGAATGGTCCGTCAAGTGATGGAAACATTTGCATATTAGTTTTAATTTATTTGTCCTGACAAAAAAGTAAATCACAATTTCATAATTGGCAATACTCCTGTTCTAAACACTGTGGAGGTAGTCCCAACTTTAAGGGACCTCCATAGATAGGCTGTGTTTGTGCGTGTATGTGTGAGGCAGGAGCGGTAAGGTTGCCGTTGACCGATGTATGTAATACATTATCGCCTCTCCGCACAAACTACTCAGCTGGCGTGCAATGCTTTTTCTTAAAGGACTTTAAGCGGTGACAATATTTTATTTATGGGCAGCATAGTTCAAAGTCTAAACGCTTGTTTCTATCGTTGTATTTCTCGAACCCGGGTGTTACGTTTCCAGATACGACAATCTGGAAAACCCATTTTTGGCTATTTTGAGGGGCCCGAAAATGATGTTTCTAATCAACTTGCTAAAGTTTTAAAACTATAACGACACCATTTGAAGTGTGTGTTCTTTTTGTAGATATGCAAATAAAATGTACGTTAAGTAGTTTAGTAAAAAAAAGAATAGCCGTAACTCGCTGCAACGCATTTAAAACTCAGGTAGGGAGGCCCCTTAAGAGGATAATGAACAGTTTGGAATGTTTAACCATGTTACCTTCCGCAAAGCACGGTTCTGTCTGACGGCGTTGTGTATTTATTGTTACATGGGACCGGCAGGCGGGGCGGAGTTTGTACGCTGACCCACTGGGTTGGAATAAAAGTTTTGAGCTCATGAAAAGTAGTCAATGTTAAATATATCTATGGTGGCCCGTGGAAAGTTTTGAATCAACTTGGCCATTCCTCCGAAAAGGTTGGTCACCCGTGCAACTTCAGTAAAATATGCCACCTACTTATGCGCAACAATCGTTAATATTTTGTGATATGTGTCACAATGAAAGACATTTTAGCTCTAAAATCAACATGAGATGTAATTTTTACCATTTATACTGTAAATGCTGTACTGCGACACATACCACACAATATCAACATTTACTGCCCATAAGTAGCTGTAAAGCTGTAAACATTTACTGAAGTAAAACGAAAGAAAATTATAACTTTTACAGTTCCTTATACCAGCTTTACACAAAGACACGGGGTTCTGGGAGCAATCTACTTTAAAACAAAACTAAAACTATTATTATATGATGAGCAGTGGCATGCTGTGAATGTGTTGCACGGTGAGCTGGCGTTTGTTCTAACTGTACCAATTCAATACCTCTGTCACACTTTGACCTCTTAAGATAACAGCGGATTTTACGCCACGCCGTGTAATTGGTACAACCAATGATTTCGGTATACATGCTTTTGCTCCAACTTGTTTCGTTTTCTTTTGTGCGCATCTGCAGCTTCTGCTTAATCGTCAGTGATTTGAATCTGGATAATATAAATAATTAAATACATAAACAATAAACAAACAGTTACCATGAAGCTATCTATACGACGAGAATCCGTATTCTGTAATTAAAAATGGTGCCGTGACTGTCTTTATAACGGCTCATGTCTATGTATACAGATCGGACCCCAGATGTGTCGTTACAGGCGAAATTGCACGAAAATGGCCGATATTTTTAAATTCTTTTTCTATATCCATTCTTGCGATTGAGAGAAAACACTAATATAAACACAGAACAAAATACAACACTACAAAAATGTAATCAATGTTGTTTTATACATGTCTTGTAGTCCGTGACACTGTTCTTCAGTATGATTTTTCTTTCATTTCGATAAATTGGTTGGTTTTCCATTCTTGCTCAAAACAGTTTTATGCAAATTTGGATTTAGCACGCTATTATTACAGATCTGAAAAATTCCCGTTTTCTTTTGGTTCCAAGCTATAATCCCAGCAACTGTAAGTTCGTGCCACTTTCGTAATTGGTCAGTTGACACTTCCTGTAAGTCGCTTAGCCAATAGTACAGAAGCAACTACATATCACTGCGTCATCGAGCAGCCAGTGAACAGATAATGTCTGCTTGAATACACACATGTTCTTGGAGGCTAGCCTACATGTCAGTGAACCCACGAATTTTTCCCGTCTCTACCTATACGTAGGGATAGGAAAAATTTGCGAGTTCAATGACCTACATGCTGGAATCCAATGTCCTATGCATACTCAAGCCCCGTATATTCGTTCATTGTCTGCTGTCTGAATGAGTAGCAGGTAATGGACTAATGGTAGGGCTTCGGTATACACAGGGTAACGGATTCTAGCATGTTAGTCGTTGAACTCGCGAAATATTCCTAGCCCTACCTATACGTAAAGATAACGGTTTATCGCGGGTTTTCTTGTCTCTAGCTATTATGCGAAAGCTGTAAAAGGTAAAAAAAAATTCATTATAGTAAAAATAATCACAACATATGTCTACAAAACAAATCACCTCACAATTACAATTTTCGATGATGTTCAACTCTAAAAACTTAAGCTGACACGTCGCTTCCTTCTCGCGTTGTTTACCGACGCAAGCTTCCTCGATATCTCCCGCCCCGTTCTTCCACACCTTAATAACAGTGTCGTGATGTAGCAGTCGCTTCTACAACCAACCCCCCTGCCACCTTCCAAGCCATTACTCCCCCGAGAGAAGTGCGTCATCGACCATCTCATCCAACCTACATCGTGACATTTCCACAGTGCGTCACGCCTCGGGGAGTGGCGTGAATTACATCCATTTCGTACGTAAGCTGTCTTCCCGGGGCTGACCCAAGGGAACCCCTGAACTACCCTACATTTTAACAAAAATGTCAAATACATCTGTTAGTACCCATCAAATAAACACAATGCAATAATTCCAAGCAAACAAAATCAATTATCAATCTGTGTCTGCGTGTGTAGGGAGGGATACGAATACAGTACATTTAAAGAAAAATGGAAAACAGAAATCAGTATGGCCAGAACCGGGGATCGAAGCCGGATCCTCCCGAATTCGAGTCTAACGTTACCGTCGCGCCACCTCACTCTGTACAATAATAATGTCGCTTTTTTGTGGTTTAAAAAATAAGTAACATTATACTAAATGCATATACGAACGAATGCAATGAACAATGATTAAAAAAAAAACTCGACGTTAAAAAAACACATTTACTTTGTCAGCCTACCACATTTTACAATTTATGTTGTTTTTTTACAAAAAAAAATTGGTTGTCAAAAAAATTCCGACATATAAACACTGAGATTTACAAGAAATGCGTTGTATACATAGAGAAATTGGTTTATAAGCAAAGAAAATATGGTGTATTTGTAAATTTCCTACTTTTATTGTAAATTTTACAATTAATCATTTGTTCAAATGGAAACATGCGTTTGAATTAATTCATAAAGCCAGTGATTTTTTTTGTGGAAATAATTTTGTAACATTTTGTTCCAATACCTTATGAGCATTTCTGCTTCGTGGTTGTCAGAAAGTATTAGCGCAGAAGTGTCTCTTATTTGAATGTACCAATCATAACAAGGTTACTGCGACATCACACGTCCGTGATTTGCGGGTAGAAGTCTAAGATACTGGGAGCTTTTTTTTTCTTTTTTCAAAACATAAGTTTTTATAATTTTGGCTAGTTATTCTCTTTAAGAAAATTTAATTAATTCGATAATAAGCCAAAATTATAAAAACTTATGTTCTGAAAAAACCTAGTTAGAGATGATGGTTTATGAGGAGAAACTTGACTGTTCCCTGGTTTCTGACAAACGTTCAGTTGACCAGAATATTACTGACGTTCGCTTGTACGTTCAGCCGTTGCCCCATTTAACTGAGCCAATAAGAATCCCGCTATTGCAATATTGCATGTTATTGGTTTGCAGACAGCTATGTTGTGTCGCCAGACTTACATCACACAATAATATGTGTTACAAGAAACTAGTGTATTCAAGGGCATGTTGGCACAAAACATTTTCGCGATGTACCACCATCTCTATACATAGTACAAACAACTTCCAAAATTTCTATGTAACGGTTTTGCGATAGCTGTTTGCTTTTATTTTTTTTTTTTAATATGACTTTATAAAATAGCATACATAGGGACCCATGGCATTAACAGAGTTCCCATAAAAGAAAACTTAATAGAAAAACTCTGCGCGCCAGCTGAGAGGTTTGCACTAAAGAGGAGACATTGCATTACATACGCCGGTCAGCAGTACCCTTATCGCTGCATCGATTACGTGCCTCGCTCACACAAACGCAAAGAAATTATACATAAATGTTTTGCAAGGTCACGCAAACAAACGCCGCGTCGCCATGTTCTCCGAAGCAAGCAGGGAAGCAGGCTGGCCAACTCTAAGTGTGGCTTCGCACGAGAGCAAACTTTCTCATTAACTTGCTTTCCAGAGCCAAGAAACTTCGGGCCTGGCTTGCGTAATGGAAACCCGAGATACGGCGGCTGATAATCTGACAAGAGTGGGTTCCCGACCCCGCAACTTTGGATGAAAGCTGAGTACATAGTTAGTTTCAATCACTCAGCCGCTACTGACCAAAGTAGTTTGATATTTTTCTCCATGCTGCTTTAATATTACAAAACTTTCCCCCAAAATTACGACAGATTAATGGTAAAAATTTTCTTCCCTAGTTCTAGGTAAAATGACGAACTAACTAATGATACGACGTTTCATAAAGCAAATTAACCTTACTGTTCTCAAAATTAAATATACGCATTTTTTCTCACGACTAGTGTTACGTTCACAGTACTAACAAAAATAACAAAATGTAAATTTAGGATTTTTTTTTGTTACCACGGTTTAACAGGACATCAAATATAGTTCACCAAATACGTACATTTGACACAAGCGTGCTTACAATTTTGGCTAAACTAAAACACTATTCTATGGTCGTTTTTTAATTCCATATTGACTTTCACATACTTTTAAAGTTCAGTAAATATTTTTAGCATTAGCTCATTTAACACGCCTTTTTAAAATAGGCACGATCAGTAACTCAAGGTCGATCCATTGTTATCCATTCCTATTTGTTGCTCACATAAGTCCCTAGTATTTACTACCGCCATTCAACCATTGTCAATTTATTAACACTATCGGTCATAAAACACAATTGCGAATACATTTCAACCCTTTTAGTCAACGTTACCGAGGCAAAGGACGTTGCGAAAAAGGTCAAAGTATGGTCTCAACTGTACTCATAACAAAACCAGCGTCTAATAAATGATGTTTCATGCACATGAAAGTCGGTGGGTCTTTACTTTGTCGGTAAACCTATTCAGCCATTAACAACAACCATAGTTCTAATACCTACGGGAATACTAAAGAGATATAAATACAGTTTTTCTCATAAATCCCGCACTTTGAAACAACTCAAACTACGAATTTACGTGCAACTGAAAAAGTTAACTGCGCCTAGAACCTACGACTCCTCGCAAAATATTCAACAATGCCACCTACCATAACCTATTTTTTTTATTGCTTTAGAGGACGGTCGAATTTAAAAACTAATCGCAAGGCTTAATTTAAATTCTTTACTTAGTTTTGCGTGTGGAATCGAAGGAAATACACTTTTAACAATTTTCGTTCCTAACCTCAACAATCACAGTTTCTTGGTTCACGTGATCATTGTGAAAATAAATGTACAGCTTCAATCATAAATATCGTTTTTTAAAACACCTGAAACTATAAATAAACGTGACTCAACGTATCAACTGAGAATAGAACCCAGAACTCTTCGCCACAGTAAGATACAGTACCTTCAACCACTCCTTTGCGATTGGTTAAATGCTTTAGAAATCAATTTAAAGGGAAAAAAAACTACTACTCGTAACTGCGGGGTTGTAAATAATTTCAGAGTCTGTACTAAGCCATATCAGACTGCCGCAATCTTAATTCAACAAAATTTTTGCAGTACATTTCATTTTACAAAAATTACTGTACGCCTGGCAGTGGAAAAGACTAGAAAATTACTTGTTTGAATGTTAAAGACTTGATATTACTAGAATCATGTCTTAGTTTGTATCGTGGAATTAAAGACAATACAACGTTTAAGTAAACACAAAAATATCTCGGCCTATGTCAATTTTCTTCAATGTAAATAGCTCGATCCACCTCTGCTATGAAGTGGTGTTCTAAACAGAAACCTCAGATACATAATTTTAACTGATTTGCTGGAAGGACGACTGTGCTTTCACTAATTTCTGGAGCAACTTCCAATGATTTCCCGTTATTTTCACTCGACTCGATACATTTTCACTTCTGCCTGACCTCGGCGAAATCCTACAAAACCATTCCCACGTGTCGCATACGGTGGACCAGAACCACGGGCAAATGTGAAGGACTCGTAACAAATAGTAGATAAAGAATTTTTACCAAATTTTATTGTTGAAAACGGCCAGTAATCGTAACTTTTTTGAAAACAATGGTGCGAAGATGAAGACCTTCCATTCGCATGCATTCCACAGATCGGGCGAGGAGAGTTTGCATAGTGCAACATCTTAAGACTTACCACGCATAGTTATTATTTAAGTATGATATTCAGTTTTGCGATTGTCGTTTGGCGAGTGTTGTACACTTTGATCTTGAAGGAAAGGACAGAAGTATAAATTTTTAGAAATAAGAGGTGATTTGAGTTTCATTATTTAAATTCTGGCTACGTTAAAACACAGAGTAAGACTCGGTGGTTTATTTTAAGCGACGGAATGTCCGTATTAGTCTATTGTAGAAACATCACCACAGCAGTACACAACATGTTACTATGCCACACACTACACCACTAACACATAGACAGTAGGAACAACTGTGACACAGCAACATGAGCCTACCCGCGCGCTATCAACCATACGTCACGTATGCCAACTGTAGCGCAGAAACGGTGCGTTTTTGGACCTATGTTCATATAACATTTTTTGTTCCTCTGCATGTGAGGACTGTTTCCCTAGAATATTGACATGGAATTTTGCAACGCTCTGTACAATTGCCTGTGACTAGAAACCTGAAAAATTCGCGCCACTTTCGCAATGGATGACTTGACGTCACATCGCAGGGAGAGAGTACTGTGGGAAACAAGCTTGTTTACAAAATGCTGATTTGTTAGTTAGTGATGGCAGAAATCAATAATTATGTGCACTCATAGACTTGCACGCCAGGGTACAAAATATTAGCTTAAATTTCATAGTTAAGACACTCAAATGCATAAAATTCAATGTTTACCTGAAAAAGCTGCAATTTCCAAACAAATAATCAATTTCCTTGGCATACGTCTGATTCGGGACATGTGAAGCCAAACGTCTGTACGAAGGTTATGTTCAGTCAAATACACCAAGGGTATTTGGTTCGGTTGCGGTATCCATGGAGGTATGATTTGTATCCCACATCAGACTGAAGCTCCGCCTCTTTTCAAGTCGTCCATTGGCTCTTGCCATAATTGACAGCTCTTGGAAGGCGCTAAGCCAATAATGAAGAAGCAACTAAATGCAGGCCCAGTTATGTGGTATTACTGTGTCAGCGAGCAGTCGTCTACTCGGGTTAACATATTCTTGAACCCGCGAATTTCTCCGATCTTTACTTGTGACGTCGAAAATTCTTTTAGTATGTAACAAAAGCCACAATTTTGTCGCGAAAACCCATTTTATTTCAGTGGCGTGCACATCGACAGTTCTGCTTCATGGTTACTGGCAGCGTGTCTTTGTTCAGACACGTCTCCCATTTGACTGTACCAGCCAGAGTAAACACGTCTGTGGTTTACCAGTAGAATCCCAAGACACGTGATAGTTCAGCCAATCACTGACCGTGAAGCAGAGCTGCAGATGTGCACGTAAGACATTGAAACTAATTTCTACTGAAATCTTCTCGCCATAAAGTCGTGGCTCTTAATGCTTTACCGAATATAAATTTTCAAAAATAAAACTGAAAAACACAAAGCCAAAACAACGACACTCCTTCCCCGAGTTTATTTTTTGTACGTAAAACTGGTAAATGTGACCATATCTGTATATATTAAAACTAAAGTCCATAAAAAAACATGACATCTGAAGAACAATCTGGTACTAGCAAAAAAAAATTGTTGTACATATTTATGATAATCGTTTAAGGTATAAAATATTATCGCACAATTATTGTTGATATCGCCTTCTGAAATTTTTTATGTGCGTATGTTTTATTTGGCATTGATAACGTTTCACTTCATTCAACAGAGCAAACTATGAGACTTTCACACAAGAGACGAAAAAAAATTTGCTCCACCGCTTATGTCAACAAAAACGTCCGTGCCACAAAAAATATCCTAACAAAGGAATATATATATATATATATATATATATATATATATATATATATATATATATATATATATATATATATATATATATATATATATATATATATAGTAATTGTAGGGTGCAAGGGGCTTAACGTCCACCAAACCAACAACTCATATTTTTTAAGTCCTCGGAAAGATTCGTGTTTCATAGTTGTTACCGCCATGTTCTCTCGTGTCAAACACATCGGCGGTAAAATTTATGTACGCGTTTGTTTATTTATTTACTTCTTCCGGCCGTGCGGACGCATCCGAAACACGCGCATAAGCGAACATTTCGTCCCGACAAAAAAAAAAAGTTCGGAGATCCGCTCGTTCCCTGGAAATAGTTCATAAACTTAGCAAACGGAATAGAACATATCAGCGTAGGTTTTACCGCCAGACCAGAACTTAAACAGGCTAGCGGCAGTAAAAGCAGGCCGCCGGGGAAAAAGCGCCCAATGACCATGCCGTAAACTTGTAAGAAACAAGCTAAAGTAAAGTAACCTACATCCGCTTCGCCTCTTATTTAAAGGGGAGTGTTGAAAGACAATTTTACTGTATTTTCAGTTTTTGTGCCGTAACATTTATTGAAATTGTATTATAAAACTTTTCTGTCCGACAAATCATAGGATTTATTCTTGGTAAACTGCTCGACATAAATAATAATGGAATCCTTCAATAATTTATCATGCAGAATCATTGCAAGAGAATTCTTGAAAGTTAACCTGGAAAATAATACTGTACTTTGAAAACAGCAAGAAGGAAAGTTCAGACTATTTTTAATATCTGCAAATTCAGAACGCTTCAAGTTACAGACAAGTTACTGGTTTCCTACGCAATAAAACTCTTAAAATACATCTGAACTTGTCAAATCGTACACTTATCTTTAAATGTGCATAAATCAGGTGCGATACACTGTGGGTTACAGGTGGTTCACTTTAAGTGTGTTCAAAGTGCGATCAAGTGATAATTTTATATTTATATGAAATAGTTAGTTTTGTAGACGATACTTGTTTAGCTCTCATAGTTTTATCATAACGGCGTGTCAAAGTTAAACTTTACTTGTTTCGCTGCCATGCAAGTAGCGAAAACCAACTGACCATACTTAAACAAAATATTTCACTGCGAACTTACATCCCATGAGTTATGCAATAAAGCACTGAAAAGCCCAAAACGTAATACTTTAAATTTAAAAAAAAATCGCAAAAGTACAGAAAAATGTTGCAAATCCAGAAATTTTTAAAAAATATAAAAACAGTTCGCGAGATTTTTTCAAATGTTTTATTACGTAGCCCATAGTATGTTATTTCACTATGAATTATTTTGCATACTTAAAGTCAGTTGATTTTTAATATTTGCATGGCAGCAGAACATTCAAATTTTTATTTGCCGCACTGTTATGAGAACACTAAGCCAGCTAAAATTGTTTCGTAAGAGGAAACTACAACTCCAGTATCGTCTAACACTTATTTCATATAAATACGAAATTATCACTTTATCGCACTTGAACACCCTTAAAGTGAGCACTTCCCAGCACTTATAATAAAAAAAATTAATTTATTGAGGTTATAGAAGCACGGAAATTTTCGTATTTAAAATAATAAACATGGAGTTATAAGGATCACAGAAAATTGTAAGCAGTTCTCAGTTATCTTGCTATTCCAGGGGCAGCCAATCTTTTTAGAGCTATGGTCAGAAAAATTGATTCAACGGCCCACTGTAGAAAACTTTAATATTGACTATTCTTCGTGAGCTCTAAATATGAACTTTAGCTCGTGCGTTAGTGCACAAACTCCGCCCTGGTCATATGTAAGTTCATTTAAAATAAATATGCAACGCAAAGTCGCCAGACAGAACCAGGCTTTGTTTAAGGTAGTATAGTAACATTTTCTCAAATTTTCATTATAATCTCAAGGCTCTTCACAGTATTTAGGAAAGGTACACTGCCAATTATGAAATTATTATTTTTAGCTTTTTGGTTAATAATTTTAAAATATAGGGCTAATGCTTTAGTCTTCAGCGGGCCATTCAAAATTCCATGGCGGGCCAGTGATTGGCCCACAGGCACAGGGTTGGCCGTCTCTGGCCTATGCCATTGGCTCTCCCCAGTTGGTTCTCAGGGTGAACATAAGGGTGGAGTGCTCAGACTGGATTTGTACGGCGACCAGGTATTAAGGTTAATTATCAGACGCCACAATATTGACTAATATTGACTAGAAGGGGCTTTAATTAACATTAACAGTGCATAGTAAAGCTTTACAATGGGCGTCGAACAATCTTGGCTGAAGGCCTGAATATAGGGGAGCTTTTAACTGAAGTATATTGGAACCCAGTTCCAAGCGGCTTACCACTGAGTATTGGCGCCGTCGACACTATGGCGTTATTGCGCGTGAACACTGTCGTGACCTCCCCGGGTCACGAGCGGAGTCCCAGACGTCCGGCCCTCAGACGACGGAGTTGGTCAGCAGGGGGACGCCGTCCTAGCCGATCTGGAGGTACCCCAGCTGACGTGTGACATGTCCCCTCCCAGAGCCCTCCCTTGCCCAAGGGCAGCTAACCCTTTGTGAAATACTTAAGTGTAAACACAAATCTATTGTCCATAAGTCCTAAAATTTTTGTTATCATTTTATGCTTGGGCCTCAGTGCGCAATGTACATGCATCCGATAAATTCACATAGTTGGAAAATCCAAAAGTGAAAGATTAGGAAGTAATTCTAGCCCATTTTGTTGGAACAATTTCAGAAGAGAGCTTCCGTTACAAATAGTCTAATTCAACAGTAAAGTTACGTTCTTCAGGTATATCTAACTCGAGCTTGCCCCTTCCCAAAATTAAATTCTATCTACGCCACTTGCTCTCCCCGTACTTCAATTGCCCAGGGAAGGCCTGGGAGATAGAGATATAAGCAGGTGTTGTCCGCACAAGGACAAGCCAGGGTGGGGGCGGGGGTGTAGGGGGGGTAGGGCGGAGACACGTGTTAACGGCTCCCTAGTCTACTGGCGCCATAACAACACACTGACACACGCACACACCAGCACTGTTTAGTCTGCCCGAGCCAAGGACGGCGCCGTGCGTGCCGGATGTTACACACGTTCGTCGTGCGGGCTCCCGTCGCAACTGTGCAACTCCCCCGTCGTCAACGGCCAGACGCTACGTGCCGCGTGGGAAAATACCAACTGTATTCAGAAATGCCAGAAACATTCACTGAATATCAAACCGTACTTCCCACAAACAAATAATTCGGGACTTTATAAAAAATTTCGCGCTTTCTTTGGGGCACAAGCTAGATTCCAAACTACTGTAAGTTCTCTTTACTTTCAGTTGGCCGAAGACATCTGACACATTCTAGAGGGCGTTGAACCAACAATAAAGAAACAATATGCATCACCACATGACCGTCTTTAATAGCAGGCCGAAGTCTTGGATGTGGCAACGCTGCATCGGAGGCCGGCTGCCGGTCGCTCATTGGCTGCCCTAGTCAGTGTAGACGTGTACACGCCACTAAAGCTGCATCTATACACGTTGCAGAGACTAGGGCAGTCAAGAAGTGACAAGCAGCAGGCCCCCGATGAAGTGTTGCCACATTCAAGACTCCGGCCTTCTACTAAAGGCGATCATGGTCACCATCATATTGTTACAAGTTTAGAGCAAAAACATTATATGTGGGCAAGTTCCATGAGTTCTTTTGGGATAGAGGTCTTATAAATAGAAATAAACGAATTAAATTAAGTTATTGATTTACTAGCTCACAAAGCTTACAACAACACAAAACAGCAATCAACTATAACTTTCACAACACAATTAGTTATGCACACAATTACTCCTGTGTCACAGACACGTTAGTTAACTTTGACAATTAAAGTACAAAAATGTCTACCGTCAATTAATTAAACACTACAAATCACAATTAAATTCAGTCATATATACAATCAACAGTCTCTCAAATAGTGACAGTGTACAACCTTAATAGTCCGCCGTGGTGATGAATCGTCGTGTGCTGCGCAGCACCCCGAGTGCACCGCTGTCTTCACCCTTGAGGTTTTCAGTTCGACTCCCGTCGCGCACTTCCTTCTTCGCCCGTCAACTCGCCGCAGCAGTCCTCTTGGTTCGTCCAACACTGCTCCGAAGGTAGCCGCCTGCCGCCTCACAGTAGACTCTGACGTCATCAAAATGTATTCACCAGTCTCTCTCTTCACAAGCATAGCACGACCAATAGCGAACTCTGCCCAAATGTGCCGATTCTACGCATTCATACTCCGGCCAAACTCCAGGGGTTCCCCGAATTACATGGGTCTAAACATAGACAGGTATCTATGACATAGCTTCGGCGTGACTTCCATCACGTAGCCGCCCGGCCTGTGATTCACAGGCCAGTCGACAAAGTGTTACGAAACAGCCACCGACCACCGGCCTCCAGGTACATGGCACGCAACAATATAGTATCACTGGACTATCGACCAGCCAATGAACAGCTGTTGTCTGACTCAATAAACATATGTACGTATTTTTATGCTAATCTACGGGTCGGAGAACCCGCTAAATTTCCCTGTCTCTACAAATAATATGGTTATCATTTAAAATCCCTCACACAAATACAAACGTAACCGTCTCTTCTAGACGCGAACGGAGTTGTAAAAAAAAATATCACGGAAAAATAATCGTAAAAAAATTGCGCATGCGTGCGGTTAAGTTCCCAGATGGCGTAGCACGTAGAATACGAGACAGGTAAGAAGACGTAGTACGTCGTAAAACTACACCACAGAAGACGTCATTACTACGTCTAGGTCGTCTTTCTTGTTGCTATGATGTCGACCACGGAGACGCGGACAGCAGAATAACTTCACGGGTGGTTTCAAATCTTCCACTAGGCTACTCGCCTACCAAACGCTTAAAATGCATTGCAGCGTGTTTGTGAAAACGTTTTTTTACGCAACCATTCCACACATGCCCAGTGTGCTTAGGTATGAAAAGAAAATACACTTCAAACGATGACTGAAGGTCGTTTCAAAGAATCAAGTCGATTGTGTATGTGTTTGTGTGTGTGTGTGTATATATATATATATATATATAGAGAGAGAGAGAGAGAGAGAGAGAGAGAGAGAGCCAATGGTTTTTGGTGTAAAGAAGTCTGCAACAACTTGTTTCAATGCCTTATGTGCACACCTACTACTCTGGTTCGTGGTTATTGGCAGAATATAATAGGGCAGAGGTGTGGCTCATTTGACTGCGCCAACCAAAACAATGTTAGTGCGACACTACACGTTCGTGGTTTGCGGGAGAACCCAGAGACGCCGAAAGTTAAATACTTCCAATCACTGACCGGGAAGCAGAGAAACAGATATACACATAAGACACTAAAACAAATTGTTGCAAAATCCTTTTCACCAAAAATCACTGGCTCTATATATATATATATATATATATATATATATATATATATATATATATATATATATATATATAT
>PNEQ01020681.1:0-27755 GCA_003012365.1 Medauroidea extradentata | reverse complement strand
CGTGAGTTGGTGTGTCCAAGTGTATTTTTATTAAATATATACTTATATTTACTTAAATATATACTTAAAGTCACACCGTAAAAGATCATAAAACCATGCGGGGCTCACAGAGATGGAGGAAAAAAGTCACCGGTGGCATACACGTAGGTTTGACAAGGTGCTGAGCCATGTATTACAAACTCATAGTTTAAAATGTATGCTAAATTACTTAGGTCTTGCCAGGGCTGTATGGCCTTAAGGGTGTTCAAGTGCGATAAAATATAATTATATATATATTTTTTTTTTTATTTTTTTTTTGTAGACGATACTTGTGAGTACATTTTACTCTCACGAAACAATTTTAGCTCTCATAGTTTTCTCATAACGAGGTGTCAGTCAAAATTTGCTTGTTACACTGCCATGCAAATAGTGAAAACCAACTCACAACCCATGAACTATGCAACAAAACATTTAAAAACCCACAACGTAATATTTTGAAATTAAAAAAAAAATCGCAAGTTGCAAATTCAGAAATTTTTGTAAAATACAAAAACAGTTCGCGGATTTTATCAAATGTTTTATTGCGTAGCCCATAGTATGTTATTTCTCTGTGAATTATTTCACGAATGTTAGTCAATTGGTTTTCACTATTTGCATGGCAGCAGAACATGCAAATTTAGACTTCTACGCACCGGTATGAGAAAACTACGCCGGCTAAAATTGTTTCATAAGAGGAAACTGCACTCACAAGTATTGTCTACAAAACTGGCACTATTTCATATAAATATAAATTATGACTTCATCGCACTTGAACACCCTTAAGAGGCTGTTGCACCTATTTGGTTATTATTTTTTCTTTTTTATTTTCGTGGAATAAATTAAGTATGTGACGAATGACCGGCAATGTCTCTTAATAGAAATATTACAATTTACGATTAGGTGTTATTATTGTGCTAAATTTAGTACTAGGAGATATTTAGTCTTTTTTACACGGTGAAGTGCAATTATTGAGGCCATAATGTTTCGTTTAATTCAAACAATTTCAAATAACTTAATTTTTTTAAATAAAATGCTTTGAAAAATTATGAGGCTGTCTATAGTCATACGATACATAATTTTGCCAGAGCGTTTTTTTTAATAATGTATCGTTTGCTAGCAAAAAAAAAATATTTTGCTTCATTTTGACTTATTTGACAAAAATATATGTGATATTTCGGGTGCAAAAATCTAAAACGTTTTTTGGTATATCTCAACAGAAAAATGAAGATACAAACGATGATATATAAGTGTTAAAACTGTAAGAAAGAATTTTTGATATATGTATTAATTTGCGTTAAAAATATTTTCGAAAACCACTGCAAAAGAAAAGAGCGAGGCCTTATCGTAAATTTTAAATTAGTTTAATTATTCCATTACCACGCTGTATTATTTAGAATACGGTGTGTGCATTGAAAGATACGGTAATTAGCTAAATTTAAATATGTTCATATAAATCTTGTCAATATTTAATTCGGAAGGAATTAAGGAAAAATTCAACATTATTAGTGACGCGAGCTCTTAAGATAGGGTTAAACAGCTGCAGGAATTTACAACTGCTTGTCGCCTCGCGAAGGTACATAGCATTATACATTATACCGATATTACACGGAGCCAACGGAAATCTGAAACATTTATGTTGTTTGACAGGTCTGCAGTTTAGGTAGGAAGGGGTTGTCTATTTTCAGGAGGGGAGAGGGAGGAAAATTTTCGGCTCAAATATATTGCTACAGTGTGTCAAGCGAATAGATGTAAATTATAAATGATCGGAAAAAAAATTATTCTTTCTATAAGCTATCGGCAGCGAACGAAGGTGATAGGTCACGTTGCTAAAGTCTATTTGTTTAGATTGCTTTTTTTTCCTGCAAGTTGTCAAAGTTGCTAATATATTTAAATTTGCATATTGGTAACAGTGGTAACGAAATTTTGAAAACAGGCATTCGTAATTGTATATATTCAACGGTATGCCAAAATCTCGTTATTCATTATTTTAACCTTTATTGGAATTGTGATGTCCTCTAAACCATATCAAAACGATGCCTTAAACGTTCTTTGAAGACTATTGGTACGACAACAAATAAAATAACACAATAATTTATTTTTCTTAAATGTACGAATTTACATGGGGATCCTTGGCCACTCGTCTAGTCACGCCACTGCCAGATATAGAACCATTGCCCAGAGGGTTGTAGTTTCACGGCATTACAAGGACGTGTTCTGAAGACTTCGCAGCCCTCACCAAGAGCGTCTTTCAGACTGGGCGGTCTGCAGATGACAGGCCCTCCTCGGCCAGACCGCGGGGTTCTCCTGCCCACACAAATGGTCAATTAAACCTTTCCCTCTCCCCCTAGTAAACTGCACCCCTCGTCTCGTCCATCTTCTTCGACAATGGTGCCGGGAACCAATATTATAACAATGACTATGCCAGTGCGATCACACGGCGTGGCGCCTATAGAAGCATTTCTACTAAATCACGAGGTTAGCCTAAGGAAGCATTTAAATAGTAACCCGAGTTAATTTACGGAAATAAAAATTTGGCGAGTTCAGAACACCGCATATTAGAATCCAGTGTCCTAAGTATCAGACCCCGCCTGTTCGTCCGTTGTCCGCTGTCCAGTCAGTAGCTGATGATGGACAAATGGTTGAGGATTGAGTATGCATATGTGAATGGATTCAAGGCCCGGTTCACACGTGTGTTGAAGTGACGCGTGATAGATAAACGCGCGTACTTACCAAACGCAAGCCGTGCAGTTCACACCCGCGTAGAAATACCGCAGGTTTCAGTAGTCGCGCCGCTGTCTGTGCAGCAATGTGAACCTACTACAGAAGAGAAAGAAAATTGTTTTCGCGTATCATTTGTAGATGGAAAATAAAATAACATGAGTTCATCCGTATGTAAATAAGGGACAGATCCAATGGTCGTGGAGGGGGGGGGGGAGGTCATAGGTACCTACGCCCCTCCCCCGAGACTGCTCCAAAAAATTGTAACCAAATAAATTCCTAATAAATTGTCGAAGGTAATACCTTACACTTTTTCTACAACCTAATAAGAGACGACACAACATTAACAATACAACTACGATTACACGATTTTGTGTTGCAACATTGTGAGTTATAATATTGATAAGATACATAAATTAATTGGGGTTTATGTTATATATGTATATATGGGTTGGAATGGGGCAGAACAGAGTACACAAGAAATTAAATTTAAAAAAAAAAATTTATGAATCTAAAACGGTCAGGAATAACCCCTAACATCATTTTCACCGTTTATAATTTTTTAAAATAAAAAAGTACGCGAACAAAGTAACGGGAAAAAACTGAATCAAATAAAACTTTTTAGTTTCTATATTCCAAAATGTTGTGTGCAACTTAGTTTGTTATTCAAGAAAGTTAATGTAGGCCTATGTGTTTCAAGAGCCGACATAGTTAGAAAGATGCGTGGAAGCAGAAGCTCGCAAATGTATATAATTTTTTGTATATCAGCACAAAAGCTTTTACTTTTAAATCATAATTTATCCTTAAAAATGTTACCATGTCTAAAAGCCGTATATTCAATTAATTTATGTTTGGGAACACAATTTCCACTGTAACATCCAAATTTTTTTATGAAGGACCCTGGACCCCGATTTTGTCTTATAATATGAGGATACCTAATTTTTGAGGCTAGGTACTCCCTGGGACACAGAGCTGAATCCGCCCTTGATGTTATGCAAGAATGTTTACACGTGAATTTTCGACAAGTTTTATGAATTTGTGAAGATATGAAAAAAATGCCAAGTAATACTTTAGAATGAGCGTAAAATCATTTGAAGTATTGTTAGAGAAACTTAAAAACGGAATCAGATCGGAGTGCACCAAATTAAGGATTGCTACAACGGCAGCAGAAATTTCATAACAATTTTTAGCAGGGTATTTTATCTCAAATTGCATAATTTTAAGTATCAAAGGTTAAAATCCTTGAGTTTGAAACTTATGCTTTCTGTTGCAAGTTTATAAAATTAATTATCATGCCCGCATGCATAAAGAGTTTTATTGCCGCAAGCATGTTAATGAAAATAGAATATTTTATTTAATCCATAATGCTTGTATTTATAATGATTTTTAACATCATACAAACGTTTATGAGAGGAATATATTTTCCATTATAACACAAGTTCTTTTTCTATCTCCTCCAGTACCAAAAATATTTGCAATACTTGTAATTTAGTTCATAAATCAATTGAAAAAAAAAACAATTATTAGTTTAAAAGTGATTTACATTTGTATAATACTATTACTAGAGGTACGTCAATTTCGCACATCTATTCCAGGTCAGGTTGAACGCCAAAAATATATACTTCATAATCACGTGTGTGATTAGCTGGCGGCTGTCACGAAACGCATTTGACTACTGCAAGCCAGTAGTAAATGATTCATAGAGCTGTCGCTTGTAATGTTGTAAGCCAATGAATAATCGACTGTGTCCAGAGCGTGTATAGAACTGAGCAATCTAGGCTACTGCAAGATGAATCCGCGAAATTGACGTACCTCCAACTATTACAAATATTGCAGTACAATTATGAGATACATACTACAACAGTATGCACATACAACACAATGCAACAAAAAAGTAGAATTTTTTTAAAAATTGTTAAAGACTTTCTCGAATATGCATCCTACATGTCAGTTCTGCAGTTAAGTTATAATATTTGTTTATATGTGTTAGTAACTTTACTACAGCTTTTTCTCAGTCACATAATTTATGTTATTTTATAATAATTTTATGCTCAGTGTTGTCACTTAAAGGTAAAAAAATTGTTGTCTAAGCATAAATAATGCATTCAGACAAATTACTTGTACTATATAGCAGAGATCCCCCCAGGATAATTCATGATAAAACAACTTCATTGATTTGCAGCCATGTGGTAGATAACTATTTTTTCCGCTAGTCTTAATAATTTTCTTTGCTCAAATTTCAAATCACAGGATGTTTGTGCATCTCTAAAATGTCTTCCACCCTACTACTGCACGTCAATTCATTGCAAGTGTGCACTGCTCCATAGTTACACATGTACTGCTGGTACGCGGGTTGGAGCTCGTTGAGACAGGCAACGCACGTCGACAAAGTGACATCTCTCCTCGCGTCATTTCGTCGCTAGTGTGTCTTGTGCCATTGCCACGCATGTACACTGCAACGCGCGTCATTTCAACGTTAGTGTGAACCGGGCCTGAGCCAGAAGAGTGGTTTTTCTGACTAACTCACCTTCAACCTGCTCGAGAGCTGGTCAAGCTGCAGTTAGCAGACGAAGCACTCCATAACGAAACTACTACGAACTGAAACTGAATGAGTTACGTTCAGAACTAACAAAATAACATAAACACTCCGCCCTTGTCGTTGCGTTAATTTAAAATGGACAAAATATGCGAAGTCAGTTTAAATTGTACTCATCTTAAAAAAACGAATTTGCTTGCACGTGTTCCGACATAACCTTGTGATCGACAATACCCGTACACGTGACTGAGCTAATTTACCTAACTCCAGCATGTTACTTATTATACACGGTGTCCGAAAAATTTTTCCCTGATTAACAAACATTAACAACATCAGCTAGACGGTAAAAATATGAAAATGGCTTTAGTTACTACATGTCGTTCTGAATAAAGTGAGCACTAAAGATTTAACCTTTGAAATAAATCACAAGCCGTTACTGCATATTAGTCGACATTAACAAAAGTTACATTATTGTTTCAATGGTTGGTAGCGATTCATTGCATGTAGTTCCGTGTATTTTCTTATTCGAATACAGCATTAGTGAAAGAACATCAAATGCAATCGACCTCTCTGTATATCATGTACTTGAAAATATTTATTTATGATCTTATTGCTGTACCTACTGACTGTGTAATTTGACATATTCAGCTCCAGCACAAAGTGATTAAACCGCCCGTTGAATTCAAAACCGTCGTTCACACATTGCCACTAACGCTCGCACAACAGACGTAGCTGGGAGCGTTTTGAGTCATGAGAGTGTTTGTCCGTTGTGTAATAATTATGGGTTTCTGATGAACACATTCAAAAATATTAGAAGTAACAGTTTATGAATTTCATTGCTAAATGAAGTGAAGTCATTAGTAATCTGTAATATGTTATGTTTTACGATCGCCAGCCTGAGCATACGGAGTTATAAATAGCAGTTTTTTTCTCTGTTTCACGCATTAAGAAAATACGTTGTTATTGTATTTGTTAATTGCGTCGTCGTTCGTGGCAGTATGCTGAACGGAACTTGAATTCTTGAAGTGCTTGCGTCATGTGTGTTTTTAGTGGAGACTTTGAATTACAAATTAATATACTACGCACGCATTTACGAGATTCGTAGCGACAATAGTGCGTGTCGTATCAATTAGAGTCGATGCACAGAAACCAGTGTTATAAAACGTTAACTCGCAGATATTTATAACTAAGATTACTATTGAGTATAGCATACATACAGCGCCCTTCCATTTAATGAGTAGATAGTATAGATAACATGTATCGGAGCAGTGTAATGTAGATGTAAACATTGTACAAGCCTATGTGAATATAAGCACGTGGTAAAGTTTATGTTTACATGCAGCGGAAATATATAAACTGGCAGAAAATAGAAATTAATCTTTTTTTGAGTGCTCACTTTATTCCGAATCACCTATATCAATTCATTTGAAAAATAACATCAGTAAATCTCCACGTAAGCAACATTGGCCATCATCGTCTTCAGTATGCGTCAACATTTCAACCACAAAGTCATAACCGACGTTTGGTGTCATTGGACATGAAATCCTGAACGATTTGCACTTTGTATGCGCGAAACAATAAACGGTTGTGTGAGACATCGTGAAGACAGTTGTGATCTGCAATTCATTTGAGGCCCTACGCACATATTTCTTAGGACTTCGCACAATAGACTGTCTCACAGCTGCCGCGTCTCGGCTGAGGTTGATGGCCAACAGTTCTTCGATAAGTCAACGACCTACGCTCTTGAACTTCTCGTACCACGTCTTAAGGTGGCCGTCTGTGTGAACATATTTCGGGCATTCGAGAACTAAAAGTGTGAAAGCGGTAAGGACGAGACAGTATACGAATCATGCCTTTCCCTAGCCTCTAGACGCGAGTCACTGAACTGGCTTGCAGTCTTCTCACCGACAACACGCCTATATGAGGCTTTTAGTGGTGACCCTGCCATTTTATGACGTATTATTAAAGAAAAAAGTGTATTGTACTCGCCTATACTTTTAAAATGTTGTACACCAATATTTACATACCTAAAAAGACCGCAAAAACTCCCATTTTTCGATATTTCGATTTTTAGCATACTTTATTGATTTTTTTAAACCCAAAAAATATTTTGTAACTGATTTTAAAACATGTTAAGCAGTAGCCCATGGTATGTAGTTCGAGTGTCAATGTTTTCATATCTATATGTTCATTGGTTTTTTCGGCTTATATGAACTGAAAACGTGCAAATTTCGACTTTAAAGTGCCATTATGGGAAAAACTGTTGAGCTCATTTTTTTGTAAGAGGAAAATGTTCTCCTATGTAACATTTACACAAATAACACTATTTCATACAAATATAAAATTACCGGTTTTCTACACTTGGGCTTCCTTGCTGAGTAATTGTGACCTTGAAATGAGTACACTCACGTGTAACGATCTTTAAATGATATTCCTAACCAGACATCACTCATGTGCGACGAGCATTTTTCGAATAACCTGCTAACAGTCGAAACTCTGTACACCGCTCGGCGGCCTATGCAGACGACCACCTTAATAATGAGGAATCTTTCCGTACTTTGTCTGGAAGTTACTCTGCACTGTTGTTGGTGATCGCTTCTCATGGCACCCAAGAGCGCCCATCTTATAGATTGTAAGGAGGGGCCAAGATCATAATGTATGTTTATGTCAACATGAACGGATATAATTTGTGTATAAATTTTTAGGCACTGGCATATTTCGACACATGAAACCGCATTGGTTACGAAACTTATCAAACTGCAGATAGTTTGCTATTAATTATATTTAAAAAAACTAAACACTTTGTGGAACATCTTTTAGGGGGGAGCTCAGGCCCCACCCTGCCTCTCCTAATGGGCGCCCTTGATGGCACCCCTGAATACACTGGACTTTCGCCTGATTGTTTAACCGTGTGAGGTGGTGCCACGGTATCACGTTACACTCGCAGTCGGGAGGGCCCAGGTTCGATTCCCTGCTCCGGCCATCCTGATTTCCGTTTTCCATGGTTTCCCGAAATCTCTCCAGGTGAATGCTGGGATGGTTTCTTAACAGAGGCCATGGCAAGAGATGAGGGTTTATAGCGAGAAAACTCGAATGTTTGCTGTGTTTCAACGTACGTTCAGCTTATGAAAATATTACTGGCTTTCGCTTGTACGTAGAGTTGTTGCCCTATTTGACTAAGCCAATGATAATCCCGCTATTGTAATATTTGATGGCTAGGGCCCGGTAATTTTCGAGAAAAGATTTTTGCCCCACATTGTTTCAGTGTCTTACGTGCACACCTGCAGCTCAACTTCATGATAATTGGCAGGGTGTTTTTGTGCAGAGTTAATATTCATTCGACTGTGCCAACCAGTTCATGGATAACTGTGACGCAACACGTCTGTGATTTGCGGGTTTAACCTCCAGACGTTGTATGTTAAGGCATCCAATCACTGACCACAAAGTAGAGATGCAGGTGCGCACGTAAGGCACTGAAACAAAGTGCTGCAAAAATCTTTTCGCGAAAACTACCGGGCCCTATTGATGGCTAGTATTAGTCTGCAGACATCTACGTTGTGTCGGACGTATAACAGTCAATCATTAGGGACCCTGTTTTTTCGCGTAAAGAATTTTGCCTCGCTTTGCTTCCGTGCCTTACGTGCACATCTGCAGTTCTACTTCGTTGTCAGCGATTGGATATTTTAACAGTCACGAGCCTTGAGAATCTACCGGCTAATCTCAGACGTGTGGTGTCGCAGGAAAGTTTTTGTAATTGGCTCAGTCAAATGAGATACGGCTCTTCACACAGACACGCTGCCAATAACCATGAAGCAGAATTGCAGAAGTGCACGTAAGGCACTGAAACTAACTGGGGCAAAATTCTTTTCGCGAAAAAACAGGGTCCCTGTCAATCATACATGTCACGGGAAACTACAGTGTTTTGAAGGGTATGTTGTCACAAAATATTTTCGGGATATACCATAATCTCTAGTCATGTCCGACTCCTCTCCCAGTTCCCGCCATCGTACCAAGTTATGTTTCAACGTCTCTAATGACCTCGCTGTCGACGAGACGAAGCACAATTACCTTACCTGATTGCTGAACATATCCGATTTTCTGTGCACTGCACCTGCTACACTACTTAGTCACTGCAAACCTGCACCAATAGACATGATTTACGTCCCGACACTATGGCACTGGGCTCACAATTTTTTAGCCTACTTTCCACAGGAAAAGGTAGGCTTATGGGATCACATTCCTGTCTGTGTGTGTCTATGTTTGTGTGTCCGTGTGTGTGAAAACTTTTGAAACAGTTTAAGAATTGCATCAAACCTTGTACACATATAGTACTTAGCAACCTGACTTGACTTTTATACATTCCGTTTGTGCCCTTTTCATGTTTTCAAAATAGCGGCTATTTTAACATTTTTTAGATCAAGCTAGATATCTAAGGAACCATATTTTAGAATTTCTTCAAACTTGGTACACATATACTACATACGAAGTTGACTTGACTGTGTATTTTGTTCATCCTGTGTTATATTTTCAAAATGGCGGCAACTTATATTTTTAGCACAGTATTACATATCTTAGGAAATATGTTTCAGAATTTTATCAAACTTGGTACACAAATACTACATAAAAGGTTACTTGAATTTTGTATATTTTATTCGTCTTGTGTTCATAGTTTCTAAATGACGGACATTTTTTATATTTTAGCGTAGTTTTACATATCTTAGAAAGTATTTTTCAGAATTTCACCAAACTTGGTACTCAAATACTGCTCACCAAGTTGATTTGCCTTTTGTATATTTCGTTCATTCGGTGTCCATATTGTCAAAATTACAGCAATGTTCATATTTTTACCATAATATTACATGTCACAGGAAATATTTTTCAGAATTCTTGGTACACATATACAAAGCTTACTACTTGATATGTGTGTATTTTGTTTATCACGTATTCATATATTTATAGTGACGACCATGTCATACTTTTTGCGTAATATGACTTATTTGAGGAAATATTTTTCCGAAGTTCAATAATGTCACGCATATTCTAGTTAGTTATTTGACTGGACGTTTGTGTATTTCGTTCATCATTTGGTAATAATTTGAAATCTGCGGGCATTTTTTTTTTATCTTTATGATGGAAAGACATCTCACAAAATTTTTTCCTAATTTTAATCAAACTTGGCATGAATATAATTACTTTGTATGCTGACTTATTTTTTGTATATTTCGGTTATCAAATGTTTTAAGTAACTTTATTATTCAATATTCCTATATGTACGTAAACGAATTTAACCTTCATGGTAGATTTTCATCCACTTTGAAGAAAGTAGTATTTTCAGTTATGCTGGTAATTTCTTGTTTATCATAAATATATCAGCTGTTATTATTTTTTGCAATGAAGGAAACAGCTTGAAGTACATAGTAACCCATTCAAAAATGTTTTCTATTTTCAATAAGTTTCTTAAATTTGGGATTTTTTGCTACTTTTATAAATTTTATATATGTTTTGTATTGGGTTTTTATATACTTGAAACCCTACCCAGTGACATGTCGTTTACTGTGAACTATTTAGATTCGTTATGTTGATTGGTATTCGAGGTGTGTATGAAGAAAAATATGCAATTTTGACTTTTAAATGCCATTCCTATGGAAAAACTGGCTGAGCTGCACACCCATGTGACGTCTACAAAACTAGCACTATTCCATACAAATGTAAGCTTATGATTTTTCCATTCTTGAACAACTTTAAAGTGCAATGTAATATTTTTAAAAATGTATTATTTAATTTTTTGGTAGTGTTAGTTGTAGCCCTCAAGACACGTTTTAGGTTTTAAAAAAATACATAACAAATAAAGTAAAGTTTTGAACAAATTTTTTCTTCGCTGCAAAGCTACATTATAGTGTCTCATATATAAAAAAATTGTGTTGTGGCAAAGAATGTGGTTTTAATATGTAAAGCCTGAGTTGTGATGTGAGGCGAGTGTTTCGGCTGTTACAGAACCGTGACACGTGACAGAGCAAACGAAATCCTTGTACATGATGTACAACATGTCTGGAAAGAAGAGTGAAATAATAAGCCTACCGAAAAATACATATCTTTTAAATGAATTCCGTAGCTTTTAGTGTGGATGTTAATGCGATTTGCCAGGGGAAAAATTGTTACAGCAGATTTATCCGCACATTTTCGGTGTATGTTTCAAAGGCGAAAAACATAAGCTCACGTCAAAGGCAGAATGTTTTTAGTGCTTATATTTGAAACGAGGGAGCACATGTTTTACCTTGTTTGCGAACAAAAGTATTTTGAAATAACTTTATCGCGTGTGTTTGGAAACACAGTGCGCTTACATATGATGTGAATGAACACTAAGCGTGGTTCAAATCGGGATTTTTTTTTCTACCCAATTTCGTAATTGAAAATTTTTCCTCTTATAGCCGGGTTAGCCTACTCGTTCCACTTCGTAATCCTCACTCTGTGTCATTACATCGAGCTGGCAAGTTTCTAAACTTTAAATCAACAAATATAAGACGTGAATTTCTTACATAATCATTGCATACAATATATTTTAATTCTGCTATTTACATTTAAAATAGGTACATTATTTCTTTTAAGGACTTTTCACGCGATCAAATATATATTAAATTCAAATACTTGAACTTCATTAACTGACTATAAATTGCCATTCAGTGCAATGTATTTAATACACATTGACGTAATCGCTTGGAAATTATAGGATTTTTTTTTTTACAAAATATACTTTTTTTTTTTTTTTTTTTTTTTTTTGCTAGGCACGGAAATATTACTAGTAAACTATTTTCTGTTTTGTTTCTTTATGCTTTCAAATTGTTGAGCATATTATAAATTCGCATATACAAACTTGTATTTTGTTATTTGCATTTGTATGGTTAGCAAAACTCTTATCGACGTTTGGAAATTTGGATCAAAAATTATGAAATATAATCAAAACGAAAAATGACATTTAATAAATCTATAAAAATATCATTCAAAGAAAGTCAAAGGTAATTTGAAGCAAACTTTGTGATCTGATTATATGTGTGTTTGTGAATTTTCAGTTTGGCTATTTTAGAAGATTGAAGGAATATTGGACCACTTGCACATATCTGCTTTCTAAACGCATTGTTTGAATAGGTACTACTGTGAGACCATGATACCGCATTTCTATTGCTTTTAGGATAAGTATTTTTAAAAAATTCTAAACGAGAACATATATAGAAAAACAGTTCCCCAGTTTTGTTTAAAATTGTTTGTAATAAGTAGTCTAATTTTTTCTCAACGAAAGTTAAATATTTCTGGCTAATTAGTTAATGTATGATAATTTTCTTTATTTACTTAATCATATAAAACTATGGTGTATTTTTTCTTGAAAAAAAAATAATAATAGCTAGCACGTTATAAATAGTTTTTAACAAAACTGGGGAACAGTTTTGTTATATCTGCACACGTTAAGAATTAAAAATATTACTATCGTAAAAGCTGCAGAAATGATGGATTGTTGCATTACCGTTTGAACTGGATAGTTGTCTTCTTTGACCGGGGGGGGGGGGAAGGGGGGAAATACGGTTTTCGACTTGATTGTAAAATTGAGATAACGTATGTTAGCAATCTACATGTGTGCAATATATCCTGTGACATGAAATAAATTCTTGGTGTGACAGCATTCTTACTGAAGACATAAAAAAGGTAATAAACAACACCCTATAAAACTTCGTAAACTTGTTCATCATTTTTGTTGATGCAAATTAAATATGAAGGACTGTAGATAGCTTGATTGGATACATTTTTTGCTAAAATTATATTTCAGATAAATTTTTGTAGTGTAGGCTATATTAGGGCGTAGAGCTTGTTTTTATTGACTGTTAAAATTAGTCATCAATATAATCCTTTTAGTTAACTAAACTTTTGTAATTGAAAAATTCGGAAATTTTAAAATTCACTCTCTTCAATTTCGCCCACCAGATAATTGATTAATGTTAAAAGAAAACTGTCAGCTGAAATAATATTCTTAGCCTTAACATAGTCTAATGAACAAAACAGTATCCCAAGTAAAATTTATAGCAAAATTATATTAATTAAAATTGATGACAGTTTATTAATCATAATTTTCTTTCAAGATACGAACATATTAATATTATGAACCGTAATGAAACAATTAAGATGGAACACCTAGTGTTTGAGTAGTGCTAAACTAAGCAGAGCTCTGAACCACAATACCAGAACTTGTCATTAAATAATTAATAGAAATATTCACGGTTACTGCCCTTACTTCAAATTATTATCCAAGATGTTGTGGCATTATTCAGATTTGGCTGTGAAATTATAAAACTATACATCAAATTTAACAAAAAGAAGTGCCTCTTGTTCAAATATTACGAACCATATCGTTTAACATGGATTCATGTTTTAATTTTCACGTTAAATATTAATGTCACTGCCTACACCAGAGCACTGTCAGTCATAAAATGATTCAGACTCTCAACATCTCCAACTAGAACTATGCTAAAATTGGTCATCATAAGTTTATATAATGCGTGTATTTATGAATTGAAGTTCAATCGTACTTATCAATTTTAATATTAAATTAAGTTTGCTATAAGCGGGGGTGACTTTGGACATGTGGGGTTAACTTCGGGACATTTTATACTACTCTTAATATTAATTTAATGGCATATGTATATTTATTGTTCGGAATTTATTGCAAGTGAATTTCGTTATTCAGGGCTACTATTTATGCGGAAAAAAAAATTATTCCCAAAGTCATCCCACATGTTTAAAATCATCCCAGCTTACGGTAATTGTAATTATATTTTAAACAATTTATGAAGTTGTGCTGTAAGAAAATAAAGAGTGTTTGCAAGGGATGGTCACAAGGAGATAAAAGTTTCGAGAAAACGAAAAAGGAAGTTTTTATTTACTGGGATCTAATTAAGTGTAACTGGATATAATTTGTCCAAGAACATAAAAAAACAGGAGAGAACACGGATGAGGAGAATATAAGAAATAAACTATCCAGGCGGACGGCTATGTTCTCAAGTAGCTGAAACACTCCAGCAAGTATCTGAAGGAGGTCCCGTCCACACTGGAGTTCTTCCTAGGAACTGGCCCGTTCAAATTGCCTCGAGAATCATAAAAAGTTATTTCATCATATTCTTTCTTCCAATCCCGAATTCACCACGACAGACGATCCTATAAGATAAATGCAAATCCTAGCTGGGCAATCGTCAGAAATTTTGTAGGTTAAATTGTGTTTCATTGCAGTGATTTTAAGAATAAGCTTCATAGTGACAATACCTGGTACCTGGTGTGAAAGTCAGAAGGTCGTTATCAATTAAATTGTTGTGATTTACATTTATTCATTGCTTTGTTTATCATTTTCAGTTATCATATTGCTTTTCGATAATAACGGCCGTACTCCTATCTATTGCACCTTTAATGTTTTTTTGAGTTGTTATCTAACTGAAAGTTTATCACCAAGGATATTTTTGGTAACAATAGAATGAATATTGATGCTGAAATCCTGATAAATTTACCTAGCGAGGTGGCGAAACGGTAACACGTTGAACTGACACTCGGGAGGGGAGAACACTGTTTCGATTCGTCAACGTCCGCCCTGATTTCGGCTTGACGTGATTTCCCGAAATAGCTTCATGTGAACCCTGGGATTGTCCCTTAACAAATGTCACGCCCGATTCCACTCCCAGTTCCGGTTATTCAGTAAAATTTTATGTCAGCTTCTTTGATGACAACATACGAGACGTAGGCTAAAGACCACTTTCTTCACCTGATACCGCTATCGATAATTTGTTTTAAAACCCACACGTTATTTCTCGAATGAAGGTACACATTTTATTTCTTTTTAACGTTAACATATTTTGCCACTGTGTATCCTATTGAGTTACGTGCAACCGTAAATAATAGTGATTAATTAATTTCGGGTATAAATTATGTTTTGAAACTTGTGAGTTGGGGCAGTTCTCTCGCAAGTCATTTTCCGCGCGTTATTTCCGACTGAGGGAAAAATAAAAATTCCCCGGCGCTGTTTGAAGGGTCGCATTTCCCTGAAGATTTCCTGTAGTGCCAGCGTCCTCCCCGAGAAGGAACGAGGTTTAATTTATAATTGGAGTTGAGTACAGTTAGAAATAATGAGGGCCGGGTGGGGGAGGGCTAAGGAGCTTGTCAAGTGGGCCTAAACAATGAAGGCAACGCAGCAAAGCCGCCCTCGAACCAGTCTTCCTCCCTTGCCGTAGTCCGTGCAGAGCTTCACAAACATCTCTTCACGCAGGTGATCATTAAAGTAAACAGTTCGTTATCTGATACGACTCTACGACTCTCATCGATAACCATTAGGTTTATACATGCTTCGTCATTTTATATTAACATTTATTCGTTCTTTTATTTTAAAGTAGCTGTCTCAACATGCATAGTGATGCCCATTATATTTTTTGGGTAACCAGTTCTGCCGCTGTGACCCAACCCCCTTCTCAACCGTTTTTTACAGAAACATTCTTGGGCACACGCACAACAAATCACTAAAGGTTTTTTCCACAGAATTATTTGGGGATCCCAAATTTTTGGAAATATTTTTATATAATTCTTCCAGGCGCACGAACAACTCTCCAAATATTCACCGAATAATAGTATAGAAGTACATACGGGACACACACAGATATATATATATATATATATATATATATATATATATGTGTGTGTGTGTGTGTGTGTGTGTGTGTGTGTGTGTGTGTGTGTGTGTGTGTGTGTGTGTGTGTGTGTGTGTGTGTGTGTGTGTAAGTGTCCCGTATGGACTCCTATACTACTCATCCGATTGCGATGAATGTTTGGAGAGTTGTTCGGGCGCCCTGGAAGGATTCTATAAAAATATTTCCAAAAACTTTGGTGATTTGTTGTGCGTGTGCCCAAGAATGTTTCTGTAAAAACGGTGAAGGGGACTGGAGGGACAAAGCAGCAGGATGTTCAGAAACAAACACATGACAAGCACACCACGCGAATCCTGGGCTGAACTGGAGGTGAAAATGTTAGTGGCGAAATGTTGTACGTCGCAATTTCACGTGCACAATGTGGCCTCTTGTGCTCCACGTCCAGATATTATGTTATGTATGTTACGTCAAGTGAACATAGAATCATGTTTGGACTGCATGGCAAGTTAAACTGCACCCGTAATATACAGGTCAGAACAGTAGTAGTAAGATAAGTAAGATATATGTGCAGCGGAAGAGGAGACTAACTACAGTGCTGTGTTGCCACATTGTACACGTTTTCGTACGAAATTTTCCCACTAACATTTTCACCTCCAATTTATGCTTGTTATGCGTTTGTCACTGGGCATTCTGCATGTATATGCATGTGTATATATGTATGTATAGGCCTATGTGTGTGTGTTGATTAAGTAGAGATAGTTAGGGACCTAAAAATTGTAACTTTTTTTGGCACAGTTTAACGAATTGTACGTTCGTGTCACTTTCACAACTGGTATCTATATTTACGGATCTCGGATTTTGGTGTAAAGATTTTTCCAACAGGTTTGACTGCTTCACGTGCATGTCTGTATCTCTGCTTAGTGATCAGTGATTGGATATTTTTAAATCTCACGCGTCTTGGAGTTTTCCGTGCAAATTATAGACGTGTGGTTTCTCAGTAACATAATTCTATTGGCGCAGTCAAATATACGCTGCTAATAACCACGTAGCAAAGCTGCAGATAAGTTCGCAATCTAGTGCAAAAATATTTTCTTCAAAATCTGGTGTTCTGACCTATGCTTACTGCCTAAAGAGTGCTAGCCAATAATAAATAACTAAATGAAGGCTCAATCACGTGGTATTGCTGTATCAGCAACTGTCTTGGCTAGTAAACAAACATTTTTGGACGTTATTGTACAGGTTAGTGAATTTTCAGGCCTCCATTATAGTATTACCTATTGCCCGCAACTTCGTGCACGTAGCCTAGTGTTCAATTTAATGCATTTTTGACTCGTGCAAATGTTTAATCTTAGTTACTCCAAAGTATCTTAATTCGTAAAACTATGCATTTTAGTATACTTTCAAAATTTATTTTTTTTAATAAATAAAAAGCAATAAACGCTTTAAATAAATTATTTTTATCACTTCATATCTCATGAAGGCTAAGTAATAATTTTACTACTTACAGTAATTCTAAGTGGTGGAATTTTTCAAAATTTTCTATAAAAATTTTTTCAACCATTTTTTCTTTTAATTTTAAATATGTTGCAAAATGATGTTCTGGGTTTTTAATAGCAAATTTAGAAACAGATTTCGCTAATTATTTTGGATGCTCTGTTCAGCCTCTCTTACGAATTTTGTTTCCCTGCAATTTTAAAATTTTTTAAACATATTTTTTGTTAGCAGCCTTCCTGTACGCACGCACAACTCACCAGAGTTTCATCGCATTCATACGAATGGCACAGGAACGTATTCTTTACAGACATACACACATACATACATTCATTCTTTTTGTGTATAGTTATATTATTTGACTATTTAAAAATGCATTAATAACGTTCTTTCAATACGTTTGCGTTTGGGATTGCTGAAAGTGACTTAAATGACGGTATTACACTTTCGGCATCCACATAATTCTAGTTAACGAAATAATTCAATTAATTTTTTATTTCATAGAGCGTGAAACATATAAGAACGCTTGAAGTTCAGTTAAAGTGTCCGTATTTTTGGAAGTAAATGTAGACAGTCATAAATAGAGCAATCCTAGATAAAAGGCTTATGAAAAAAGTTCCGAAGCATGGCAGTTATTTAACGTTAATTTATTTAGTAAAAATCAAGCTAACGAAATTTCCGTGTCATCGAATGTATCCCAGAAATATATCACACCAGGTAAAATATTTGTTCGGAAAGTTGGAAAAATATGTTACTTTAGTTATTAGTTCTTCTACGAGTGCACTTCTTTGTAGTGCTGCGTAAACTGAGAATGTAATAGTCTCGCTTAGCTAAATTTGAGCTTCCGAGAACCACCTTACGACTGTTCTCTCTTTCCAGTTTTTCTGAACTCTGCAGAAGGTAGGCGGCGACAGGATGCTGCCCGCTTTTCCCCTCCGTATTCCAACCAAAGTAAAGTCTCGGATACTACAACAACCACGTTTTTAGAAATCTATTGCAAAAATATTCCTCTGTGCTGTTGGTAATAACCTGTGGACTCTCAGAGAGGGATGGAAAAAAAGGGGGGCGGAGAGAGATATTTTTCAGCAGAATTCTAAAGGCGGTTACAGTTAGTCACGAGGGTAAAGTTGGTTAAACAAAATTTGACCATGTAGCGTACCCATGTAACATTTTCAAGCGTCACATAAGTTAAGAGTCCTATACAACTTACGCATGAACTGCGTTGCAGCGTGTTAAGGGAAAGTTTTTTAAAGGAACTACTAAACATGAGTTCAATGTCCTACCTAAGAAAATAACGCACACTTAAAACCATGTTTTTATACCGTACTTAGAAATATTGTTTCCAGGTACTTCAAAATGTCCAAAAACCACTTTTCCAGACTACTACCACGTAAACAAAATACCAGCCACAATCGTAAAACGAAAATAGAGAAGCACGCGCTGGACTTTACTATGCACTTTCCTTCCACAAATAAAAACATAGGGTCACCGCTTAAGAGGGCGTGGTACATAATTCAACGCTAAAAGCATTAATCTATAACTGTAGGTTTCTTGAAGCCAATTTGCGAAAATGAAACAATAGCAATCCTAGACGATAGTGTTGCTACTGTTTAATTTTCGCAAATTGGCTTCAAGAAACCTACAGTTATAGATTAATGCTTTTAGCGTTGAATTATGTACCACGCCCTCTTAATGCACTTGGAGGTGCAGTGTTTTGGTAGTTGGCATTTTCATATCGGACTTTAAGCAGTGTCTCAACTTATTTACTTACGGAAAGTGCGTAGTAAAGTCTATCGCGTGCTTGTCTAGTTTTGTGTTACTATTCCGGTTAGTACTTTTTACGTGACAGCAGTCTGAAAAAGCTGTATTTAGCAATTTTGAGGTGCTTCGAAATCACGTTTTTAAGTATGATGTCTAAAAAAAAAAAAATACAGAAGTATGATTTTAAATGTGTTTTCTTTTTGTAGATAATAATGTCGAACACACGTTTAGTAGTGTTTTTTTTTAATTACTGCTCCTAGCACGCTGCAACAATGATCATGCGGCAGCTCTTGACAACACTGAATAAATTACATATAGGTCGTTCGGGATAAAGTGAGAAGTAAAAATTTAACCTTTGAAAAACATCACTAGCCGGTTACTGCATGTAATTCAACAATAACTATAGTTGCCTTACTGCTTGCATGGTTGGCAGCGAATTTACGCAATATAGTTCCATGTATTTTCCTATTTAAATTCAACAATACTGAAACTAAATCAACCGAAATCTACGTAATTTTATTTTACATAATTAATAAACAATTTTTATCAAACTGTACTGATTTATACTAACTATACAATTTATCTTACACGCGTAAACATCATGTGACGTGTCCAGAGAGGTTAGATATTCCCCGTCGTTAGCCGTTACGCGCGGAAAGATTCGAATTGGCTGAAAATAAAACTTCAGCAGGACTGTTTTGAGTGCTGACTTTATCCCGAATCTCCTATAAGTATTTTTTCGCGTCTTCTTGAAACTCTGAATGGTTTGCAGATGACCTTTCTTACTTCAGATGTAACTTCTTGTAACCACCTAAAGAAGAAAATGGCGGAAATACGGCATTCGTAGGGAAAGAAATATATTTTGCGAGTTCAGTGATTTACGTGTTTCAATCCACTATCCATTGTATAATTGTGCCCCGGCCATTTGTACATAGACTGCTATTCATTGCAACGGACAGTAACATAGCCAAGGTCGGGGAGTATGAGTTCGAAAACCCTTTATCAGACGCAAAAAAAAATATTAAAATTAAAACATATTTTGACCAGTAAAATATTCAGTGTTTCGTTACGGTACGTAAAACTGCTAAAATATCACTATTCTGCACCTTGAAATCCAAAAATTCTAGGGGGGAGGACGCCTGGTCCCCCACTTTAAAGGGGTAGTCGTTCATTACATTATTTTCGGGTTTAACGTCTCCTCTTATGTTAAATCCTGTCTATGCCACTGAAATGGAAGACAGTGAACGAATAGTAAGAGACTTTATTATGGATAGGTGAATTGGCGTTGCGTTGTTTTATTGGTGTCTTCTGATTAAGTTCCAGTACCGGAATTCATAATCACTTTTTTTTAGGACGTAACGAATACCGGTGTCAATTTCTCCTTCGTATACATGGGAACACGACCAAGGAATCGGTAAGTGCACTCAGGTTAGGTTAATAAAATCTCGTGGTGCAGAAACCCTACCTGTCCAAGCATGGTGATTTTGCAGGAAACGATAAAAACAAAATTCTTGACAATACAAAATTTATAAAATACTATATTATACATGTGAACTATATTTGAAGGAAACATTTTGTGCAAGATTTCAAGCGTTTTGAAGTTTCTATCTTTGGAACATCGTGTGTAATTAAGTTTTGGACATGAGGGGCTTCTACAGGTAGGGAAAACAAACGAATTTCTTACTGATGAGTTTGGCTTGGGGAAAATTTCCACCACTAGATGCGCTGGTGTCAGTTAAATGTGTAATTTACGTTGTAGTTTATGGAAAGAACTTCGAGTGCAATGTTGAACATTGCCGAAGAACAAAGTTATTTAACTCTGAGGTTCCTATCCTGTAGTGAAATGTCAACATTGCTGCCAACTGTGAAGCGCGGTCCAGCGCCGTATCGTTGCCAAAACCCGCAGCATGCATCGCAGCAACAAGTTGTCGGACGTGAAGAGGAAACAGAGGAAATTCAACACAACCCCCCCCCCTCGCTCGGGATGAAGTGGGTGAGAATTAAATAATGGTAATCGAATTGTACGTTCATACGTGCCGATTGGCTCCGCCAGCGCTTTAGTTGGCAGCACTGAGCTAAAGCACAGGGGTTCTGTTTTTTATTTTGAGATTTATTTTGTAGGATATTATATTATGTCGGCAGCCACGCCTATTTACCAGACATTTACTGATCCATCCCTATCCGTCTTAAGACTGACTGCCGCACTCGTCTTCACCTCCGTTTAGGTTAATTCTACTAGGTTAAAAAAGATCATTGTTAAAATTTTGGCACAGGGCAAATTTCTGCCGCTTGAGCGCTGGTATCGGTAATGGGTGCAAACTGACCAATCACAGAACGTTCCTGAATTTTAGGTTACGTTACGTTCATATTTTAAAACGCGAAATTGGTTTAATTCTCACTTTAAAACTGAGTTAAATTACTTCTGGCATTGCCAAGCCTATTTAAATTTAATTTTACTACAGTTTTGTATTTTCTGGTCCTTTTCCGATAACAGCGAAATTAGAGGCAGACATTTCCGATGTGCCAAACTCTCCCATAAAAAAAAAAAACATTTTCTTTCTAACCTGTAGTAGAATTGACCTTATCTTCGTCCACGATTGACGTGACGTCAGATACCCGATGCCAACATAACGAATACACTGGGTCCGCAACAAAAACTTAACCACGCCTTTGTACTTATAAGGTAAGAATGGGACTTTTTCACAAATTAATATGGATGTAAAGGTGTATATTAAAGTGAATAATCGACGATACGATGAAATAATGTGCCTTCTTCGTAAGGCATTTATTTATTCGTGTAAATATAGTGGCTACTTCTTTTGAAAAAACCGAGCGAAGTGGCGCAACGGTAACACATTGGACTCGCATTCAGGAGGACACGGGTTCGATCCACGGCTCCGGCCATTCTTATTTCGGCGTTCCATTGTTTCCCGAAATCGCTCCAAGCAAATGCTGGGATGGTTCCTTAACAAAGGTCATAGCTAGAGTCCAGGAAATGTCTCGGATTCATCTAAGGAGAGATTGGATTTCTAAGTCATGTATATGTTGGAAACTTTTTCTATCGGGTCGTTCTTAGAGACCGGAAAATTTTGTGGGTTCACTGACCTGTAGGCTAGCCTCCAAGACTATATGTGTATTCAAGCAAACATCAGATGTTCGTTGGCTGCTCGCTGACACAGTAAAATGGGCCCGCAACTAGTTACACTTTTATTATTGGCTCATCGACTTCAAGGTGGTGTCAAATTAGTTAACGACCAATCGTAAAAGTAGCACACGAAATTACAGTTGCTAGAATTCCAGCTTGTACCTGAAATAAAACGTAAATTGTTCAGGTCTCTAGTTATTGTTAAGAGACCTGAAAATTTTGCGTTTTCTTTTGGCGCGAAGCTAGAATTCCAACAACTATAAGTTCGTGCCGATTTCGCAATTGGCCCGTTTTTTATTTGACACTTCTGGAATTCGCTTAGCAAATAGTACAGAAGCAACTAAATGCAGGCCCGTATCATTGCGTCATCGAGCAGCCAGTGAGCAAATAATGTCTGCTTGAGTATACATATGTTCTTGGAGACTAGCCTACAGGTCGGTGAACCCGCGAATTTTTCAGGTCCCTAGTTATTGTTTATTAAACGTGACCTTGAGGACTTCGAACCAATGGCGGACATGAATAAAAACACGCATGGACTCCCGCGCTATATCGTCGAATGTTTAAATGCTCACTCACTGAAGCAGCCAATATACAAGTAGCTGAGGACAGAGTGTATACAGGACTATGGAGTACAGCCTGCTGGTTGTTGAACCCGCGAAATATCCGCGACTCTTAGTCATAGCCCACTCCTCACTAGCTCCTGTCATTGTACCAAGAGGTGGGCCATCGTCTAATGGCCTCGTTGTCGACAGGACAGAACCAATGTAGGTTGGTATGTTACGGGCATGTGAACATATTCTAGCTCTGCATGCTAATGTAAATGTCATTAATATTTGGAAAACGTTTTTACTCTAAAAAAATTGTGTCCAGTTCTTTTTGATGCTCTTTTGTACAAATCGAGTGATGTAAATACTATTGTCATACGATATTTTAAAACGTTAGTTATCTTAAGTCAGTTCATAATTTTTTTATTTATAACCTACCTGTTGAAATGCTTATTTATTAATTAAGATTCGTGCCTTTCGGATAACTGGTTCTGGAAAGAGGTGGCTTAAAAAAAAGGAGTGTTCAAACTTGAAAAAAATAAGTTTATTCAATAGTTTATGTAGGATTAAAATCATTACCTAGTCGTCCGGAGGCCGCGGTATACTATTTGCCGTTAAATGTAAAATGTAATTTTTTTTATATTTGTACTATATATTGTTGGTTTTGTAGACATACATCGTAACTATTTGCATCTATAACGAGAATTTTCTAGTTCGATAATTTGTTGTATTATAATATGACATAGTCCAAATTTGCATGACACAGTCCTATGCAAGAAAGGAAACGAAGTGTCACGGGTTACGTCAGGATATGTATAGAAATCCGTAATATTTCCTTTTAATTTTTAAGTAATTAACATGTGAATTGCCAATTTTCTGCAATTTTAAAAAAATAACAAAGTAAATTCAATACGGTTTTAATTCATGTTTTGACTTAGCCCATAGCATTGCTCTTTAGTGTGAATTATTTAATTTATGTAAGTCAGCTTCGTTTTCCTTTCTAGTATAAAACCGTGTTATACAAATTTGTGCCCTGACATTCCATTATACAAAAACTATGAAAGGTAAATTTTTAACTACCGTAAAAATAGTCACGATGTTTGTGTACAAAGCAAACCATACCTCGTACAAATATCAAACTTGTTAAAACCATTAAAATTGCGTAACCTCCCCCGTAAGTGAGATTTTTAAATAGTGCTTACTTTACCTAGAACCACTTACACATACGTAGGCTATTCATCTTGGTAGAGATGCACCTTCGAGTGGGTGTACTTTGGCTGCAGGGGTAACTTTAGACGACACTGAATATTTGTTTTTGGTCTAATTTAGCAAAGAAATAAATAATTATAGTTAAATATTTAAACCCTTAAGTTTCATCCAAGTAAAGATAGCAATTTCTTCACCAAGTGGCACCAAAATAAATATTTTGAGTCGAATAAAGTTATCGCTACTGTCCAATTATAACCACTTAACGGTACCCGATCACTCGCCTCCCACCAGAGGCGATCCGGGTTCGAATCCGGGCACGTGTTCGGCATCGCTACCGCTGGTGTATGGCAGTACCGTCCTCCCGTACCTGATCCCGAAGGCTTACCAGGAGACACCTTGCTGTCCTTTATGCTGGGAGGGTCGTCAGTCAGTCCCAGACGGCCAGGACTCACCACACCATAGCCTGCACGGCCAAAGCTGACAGGGTAGTTGAATACCAATGACAGAAGGAGATAACGCTCCTTACAATTGCGGCGGCAGGTAGTAAAAACCCACTCACCTAGCAACGGCAACACCCACAGGTTACTGCGAGGAACTACCTTGCTGAAGGCGAGGCTACCCAACCTCTACGAAACCGCTTCGTGGACAAGTCCTTAGTTGGACCAGCGACCAAAGGACTCACACTGTAAGTCTCCTCCTAAGCAGGAGTATGACCGCTACCACTCAGAGTCTGGGCCGCGATCGGCTCAGCACAAGGCTGAGGATTTACGCCGATCCCCTGAGAACCTGCGAAACACCATGCATCTGAGTTTTCACCCTAGTAGGTGTCCATCTTCCAGGGCTCCAAAGTCCCTTCTTCAGATCAACATTACTCGAAATACTCAACACAGGACACTACTGTGTGTCTTAGTGGGGACATGCAATCTGTTCATAGGTTGCACATCAGACTGGGACTTCCATACCAGCTTCTAGAAACTGGCCTACGAGAGCACCGCCGTGGATCTTTCCCTCTTGCACAAGGGGGGCCACTACTTGCCTGGTCTTCGTCCTCACTCCGTTAGCCGTTCTGCAAGCACAAACGTTTCCAGCCCTGACCACGAGGAGGTGGAGATGGACTTGAGTATGAGAGGCTATATATTCGCATCACACCCCGTTGGGGTTTGCGACGATGTAAATTGTGGAGGAAATGCAGGACAGGGCAAAGTTGACGACTCGCATCTTCTGCACCCAACATCCACCGGAGTTTTCCACCTGACTGGGGGACGCTGTTACTATGCGAGAGTCCACCAATTCGCACCGTTCCCAAGCTCGCCGAACTCCTCAGCCATTGTACTTCCTCTAACACCCAGTTAGGAGCCGGGTGCTTAATACCTCAGCCTCGCCACCATCGCGCCCCTCACGGCCGAATCCAGGCAAGGTCGGTCCCTGGATTTTT
This sequence comes from Medauroidea extradentata, assembly GCA_003012365.1. NCBI lineage: Eukaryota > Metazoa > Arthropoda > Insecta > Phasmatodea > Phasmatidae > Medauroidea > Medauroidea extradentata. The sequence goes on along the minus strand of PNEQ01020681.1, from coordinate 2,230 downwards.
GCATGTGGGAATCGTTGCGGACGATGCTGCTGGCAGATTTTCTCGGGGATCTCCCGTTTCCCACGCCCATTCATTCCAGCGCTGCTCCATACTCCGTCATGTCACCCCTCACCCGCGCTGAAGACCTAGACGTTAAGTGCTGACCAGAATCTCTTCACTTTTACTATACCATACTCAAACGTTAGAAAACATTTGCCCGCGCATATTTCCCCGCCTTGCGGGATTCCCTCGCTTTGCAACTCCCTCTCTTCGTCCGCGTCGTAAGTGGTAGTCGTGACTTGACGTCCTCGCGAAGCTCCTACGCCGCATCTTGCGATAACCGACGCCAAATTGAAGTCCGTATTTCAAAGCCGCGAGTCCTAGGCCAGCCCGCGCCCAGCGCCCGTATCGGTCACCTCATAACTTGCCGTCTCCTTCGCCCAGCCAATAGCAGCTCATATTCGCGCTCGTAAAACCGTCATCGCCCGGTACGTGCTGCACGATGCTAAATCGTTCCCGAGCATTCCTTTTCTTTTCTTCTTCTGCTTTCTCCCTCCCCTCTTCCCAAATTCAATTCTCATACCGCGAATCACACGCATTTCAATCATGAACACTTCAGCTTTTACTCCCTTGTATTACTCACAGAGCGTTTTCGGGACGGGTTTTCAACAGTCGTAAACACTGCATTTACTTTTCATTTTCTTCACGGTGTGCAAACTCGTAGAAATCTTAAGACATTGTGGTAGATAAATAAAAGCTTAAAACATAATTTTAAATGTAAACATTTCTTGTAAGTCTATTCGGAAAACTACAAAACAATTCTAAAAAATTAAATTTGTCAACCTTTTTGAGCAAACATTTGCCCAGAATGATGCACATTGTTGTGGTTTTTAAATGAAATACAGTAGTACGAGTTCGCCAACGTCATGCTTTATAGAAATATTAGCGTGCAACTCTGTATGAGAAGTTAAGTACGTTGTTATGAGTTTAAGTGCGTCACTTAAAAAAAAGACTCACGCGTTACTTTAAGAACTTGACTATGCCATGATTTATTTTACATAAATTACACGTGGAAGGAGATTCTTGAATGGCGCGATCTACATCAGTTTTTCAGTATTAGATTTTTAATTTTATATTTGTACCAGATACATGTTTTCGTATTTTAGACAGAAATTGAGACTAAATTTTGCTCTTGTGAATTTATCTTTCATAGTTTTTGCGTAATGCCTCGTAAACGTTAAAATTAGCTTTTTGCGGTTTTTGTACGCCACTAAAACCAACTGCCATACCAACTGAAAAAATTTGCAGCGTATGACGGTGTTTTAAACTACAACGTCTCCTATATTAATACAAAAAAATAAAATATTTTTGTATCTATAGAAAATTGCTGAAATTTGAACTTTTAATTGAAAAAAAAAATAAGAAATAAAAAAAGACGTAGCCTGCAACATTTTTATTCACTGTGAATTTATTCGGTTGGTATAGCCTATGTCAGTTGGTTTCAGTGAAGTGTACGAAACCGTAAAATGCCCATTTTGATGTTTACAAGTCATTACGCAAAAATTATGCGCGATAAAAAAATTATAAGAACAAAATTTAGTCTCAATTTCCGTCTAAAAAAGGGGGGGGGAAATGTTGTATAAAAATATAAATGTGACGTTAAAAATGTATGTGGCCGCGCCCTTAAGATGATTACAAAATTAAATTAATTACAGTTGAGTTAAATAGCCACCAGATTTAGATACGTAGGCAGTCCTAACATCTATGATGCCGAGGCTAATGTGAAGTAGCGTTTATACGGCGAACGTAAGTGGATTTTAGTGCATCTTGGCGTCGTAGTGACCCTGGTGTTTCTATTGAGCAGACAGACTTTGTCGTTAGCGTGAAACGTCCCTTTATCATTCCGTGTGTGACAACTTGCAGTGAAGGATTCTGCTATCGCATTGTGCCGTGTGTAATATTATAATTCCTTGGCCGAGTTATAGGGGTACTAAACTATTTCCAATCAGCCAACTTTCCAAGATCTAGTTGTCTGGTGTTTGAACAAATGGTTAGAGATGATGGTATATCGCGAAAATTTTTTGTGTGAACATAGCCTTGAAAACACTGACATAACGTGGATGTCTGCAGACCAATAACATACACTGAATATTACAACAGCGGGATTATTATTGGCTCAGTCAAATAGGGCAACAGCTCCACGTACAAGCGAAAGCCAGTCATCTTTTCATAAGCTGGACGTACGTTGAAG
>PNEQ01020680.1:0-27762 GCA_003012365.1 Medauroidea extradentata | reverse complement strand
CCATCTTGAGGTGTAGAGCGATAGTCTGGGCTATTTTTTCAGGTTGGGAAAGGGTGGGCGTAGTCCAGATGACTATTAACTGGACTAGGGGCATGAAGTCATCGGCTAGTTCGGGCTTGTGGCGTAACTCTGGGTCATCGCTGAAAGCAGTTTTGATTGCTTGCATGATGCTTGCCGGGTCGGGGGAGACCTGTGTTGTGTCCATGGCTTCGTGTGGCGGACTGGCAGAATTTTCAGGTTCGGGGCCCTTTTGTACTCTCGGCCCGGGCGCTGCTGCGCTCTGATTGGCCGCGCATGTTTCTGCCAATGGTGGCGAGGCAGGGGCGGGGCCTCTCGTCTCTTGTTCGCTGGTGTTTTTTTGCTGCTTGTTTGCAGTTTTGGGGCCACTATTCTGGTTATTTTTTGCGGTCTTTTTCTTATAATTAACTTTCGTGCCCCAGCGGATTCTTGGATCATGCGAAATTGGGTTATTCGCTAGTGTCGGGAACTCAGTTTCGTACTGTAGGCAGCCGTACCTATTATATGTCGGTATTGGCTGTGCCTGTTGCTGGGCCCAGTGTGGGATGAACTTATTTTGCAGTGGTTGTTTCTGCATTGATGGGTTTGCCGTCTGGTTTTGTTGTGGCAGTGGTTGCCACGCACTTGCGCGAGTATTTTCCCTAATACTTTGCTTGGATTGCATTTGTCTGGCTTGCCTTTCTTCATGTGGCGGGCGGCTCCATTTCGCTGTTTTGTAGGCTTTGCAGCCTTTGTAGTTGTCGCAGTGGTTGCTTCCACAGTGTACGCACTTGACCTTGGTGCGGTCGTTCTGTATCTCGCAAGTGAAGGTTAAGTGGTCGCCTCCACAGTACCTACATTTAGGTCCGGCGCTGCAGCCCCCTGCTACATGTCCAAATCGCTGGCATCGCGAGCACTGCGCAGGGCCTGTTGGGTGGCGGAAATCTTCCACCTTTACCGAGAGACCTGCAAAGTGTGTTAGAGCATAATAGGACGCGGGGTCTGTGCCATGGGGCAATTCTACCACGAGCTTGTTTGTTGCTCTGCGATTTCTGTCGTATATGAAGTAACATCGCGTGACAGGCATGCCTGCATGTGCAAATTCTTCTCTAAGGAAGTCTTGCGATATGTCTGCCTGTATTCTGCAGAACACTAGTTTCACTGGTATTTCTTCCGCTTGTCTGAGTAGGCTGTGCTGGTAGCCCATGGACTTAACTATTCGCACTGCGTTTGTATAGTCCGCAATGGATGAGGTGTGTACGCGAATGCTGTCTGTTCCTGTGCAGACAGCATTCCATGACAGGGATAAGTTTGCTTCTAGTGCCTTCTTTAGCGCTACGTATGTTTTAGCCTGAGTCGTGTAAACGGTGAAGGGCTTTATTTGCACCTTCCTGGGTTGTTGAGGCGGGGCACTGCCTGAAGGTGTGCTTGGTTGCGGCTGCGCGTCATTTAGCGAGCTGCTTGGCATCGCATTCTGTCTTTTGTTGCCGTTGCTGTGTTCAGCATTTGGGTCAGGGGCAGGGCGCTTCAATGCTTGTTGATTCATTTCCATGGGGCCCACTGGGGCCTCCATGGTAGCGTAAGTACGTCGCCTACAGTGGAATGAAATGGGGTGGCAGTTTACAAGAACACACTTTACCTATGTGTAGCCCTATAATACTCAAGTGTTGCCGTCCAAGCCCGTGTCCTTCCTGTCCTCTCCCCTTTACCGGAAACAAGGCCAGGGAAGGTCGGGTGACAGGCTGATTACGTTAAAATATATAGCTAAGTCGTGTGTGGATTATGGTTAACACTAGGGAAGTTAAGAGGGGAACTTAACTTTGATTTTTAGCAGATTAGGCTGAATAAGTTAGGCTACACTGACAAGTGCACTACCTAACTTGTGGAGAAGTCGCGGAGAAGCTGTAGTCACGTCCTCTCTCGTCGGCTGCCTCGCTGCGAGTCCGCCGCTCGATTCTGCTCTCTGCACGCCTTATATACCCTGCTAGCCAGGGCGAGCGGGGGGGAGGGAAGGAGTGGCGGTGATAGCTTATCTGCGCAGTCCGGGGCCGGGAGGCGCAGGATGGTATGCTCGCTCCAGGGCCGCACGATGCTCAGAGGGGTGGGTATGCCTCCCACGCACTGCGGTGCGTGGCGGGTTGCCTGCTTACAGGCGGCGGCAGCGCGTCTGGCGGCCGGCCGGCAGGGCTTTTGACGTCATAAAGGAAGGGGGGAAGGGTGATCGGCACAACCGTGAGGAGGCTCAATAGAAGCGATGCGCCCGCGGCGCGTCACATATAACACAATTATGAGCTCTAAAATTCATCACAAATATCTCCTATGCCTTTACATTGCTATATTTATCAAAACTATTGTAAAGCTAAAGTTATTGCAGAAAATCAATAAATACAATTTAGCATTTCCCTTAATCTTCCTTAATGTATTAAATACTGTAATTGTACCGAGTTAGTCATGTATTTAATAAGTCTCAAAAAGATTGGTAGCCTACTATTAGTTACATTTTTAACAAAATATTCTGTGCACAAGTACTTACAGGGCAGTACTTTAAGATAGAATACACACATTCACACTCGTGAGAGGACAAACATTTCTCTGCGGAAGCACTGTCGTGATGTTTCACAGGCTAGGTCGGCTTCATCAAGCAGGGTGTGGAGGCACACTGAAGTATATTGACTGCGGTGGTTGGTAATCAGTGCACCTAGCAGCCAGAGGGTAAGCTAAAGTGTGACGAGAAATTTGAAAGAAGACAAGTAGGCCTAGGTTATCTGATTTAAGGTTAGGTGGTTATATGAATTTCGTGGTGTATTGGTGTGCCAGTTCCCAGCATCTTTTAACTCAGCATTACTGTTGTAATATGGTAGGTCCCTAACCACTGTAGTTGTGTAACAGAAGACATATTATGAATTGTGAAATGCTGCATGTGCTGCAACTGGCGTCTCATGTGGGCCAACACTGGCTCCATCTAGGACTTTGGTTTCAGCTCTATGACCATTCATCCTCTGTTTGAGTGTGTTGGTGGTTAGGCCTATATACTCTGCATTGCAGGGAGTCCAATGTACTTAGTTGGTAGACGAGGTTCTCCCTAGCACAGTTGTAACTTCCTTGTATTGGGTAGGTTTGGTTTGCAAGTCTGCTGTTGAAGGATGTGGGTGGTTGGCGCATAGCACAAGAGCCACAGCATGATCTGTTGCAAGGGTCAGAACTACTGGGTGTTGTAACGTCAGTGGATGTGACATTGGCTGGCAGTTTGGGGTGAACCAGTTTATTGTGGACAGTTATAATCACAATTATCGTGGATGTTGTGGTTAATCCACATGTGGATAATTGACGCTAAAATTTATTGAATACAAGTGTATCTACCGAATTCACCCACATACTAGCGGCATATTTTTTCTCAAAATCAAAATTGAAAAGCAGGGGTGCGGGTCATACACAAATATTAAGTTTTTTAAATTTTTTTAAAAATAAATAAGGCATAGAAAAGTTGGGTTTGTCTTACATTACAGACTATTTGCAGAATTTATTATAATGTAAATATGAAACCCTTTAATATCATATTGTAAATCGTTAGAAATAAATACGCCACACTGATATTACTGTCAGTCATAGCAACGGCAGTGCGTGCGTACAGCTGTGGCGGCTACCAGGCTGGGCTGCTGGGACGCGCAGAGTTGTTGTCAAGACAGCATGTGCCTAGATCCTATGTCTCACTCACCCAGTCCGATGAGTGAAGATCTAGGCACTCAGAACGCAGTGTGTGGTGGCGCAGAAAACCAACACAGAAACAGTGTTTTATTGCTCTGCTAGAATAAGCCACAGTACAGCGCGCTCTGTATGTATCGGCACTGCCAACAAAATTCAGTATACGCTGCAGCTGCAGAGTATTCACGTGCTAGATAGTGCAGCACGCTTCTCTTGCTTTCGCTTTCACCATTGTTTAGCTTTAAGCACATCAAGTAGTGCTCAGGATTATGAATTGGGGCTTCATTTTACTCTGCATACGAGTCTGCATACTAAACTCAATTAACATTTAATTTTATTATTACATTTTTCAACAAAAGACGACTAAATTTAAATTGTATTGTGATAAAAAATTTTGCTTCAGAGGGTGTTGAAAATGTGGAGTGTGGTTCTTACATAGGGCAGGTGGTACGTAGGTAAATACGTTACGTTGATAAATTTTATATCATAATATAGTTTCAAGTATTATGCTACAGCATTTGTAGGTAAGTTTTATTTGGTGTGTTTGGTGTGTCAAAGGTTTTCATTTTCTGTGGTATAACTTATGTGTTGTGGTGGTACTGTTTCTCTCATATACACTCCACGCTGCGATGTACAGAATACGGTGGCACTCACTCGTACCAAGCCATAATTCTTACCAAGCTTTAACTGACCACGGCATCACGTGCGGTAGAGAGGGAGATCTTATCTCAGGGTATTACATGGGCTCGAAGGCGTGCAAGAGCAGCACGAAAATTATTAAAAAGTCAATCTTAGGCAAAAGAGACTTTTAATACCGCGCAAATTCATACATACCACAACACAAAAAAAAACAAAACAAGAAAGGCTCCACCGGTGGGCTACTCACATTACAAAATAAACTAAACTGCCAAAAGAAAAAGAAAGTTCCTTCGGGGCCGCGTACATCAAGCTCGACCGGAATGACTCAGCAAAACTTGCGCTCGAAAGAAACTATCGCCGTAACATAATAAATAATGAAAAACAGCAAATGCTACAAGGCCGAATTATAACTTTAGCTCGCCATCGCACGGGCCACCCGACCACGTGGGCGAAACCCCTCTCTTACGAGCGCGGTTACGGCGCATCTTCATTACACGAGCGGTCAAGCAGAACTGGGGGGAGTCCAGGGCAAACATGGCCGGCCAAGGGTGCCATAGCCTCCAACCCAGCGCACCAATCCCTCTGGAACTCTTTTTAATTATAACTAATGACACGGGTTACTTGGAACCCTCAATTTAAATCATATGACTCCTGGCGCTTAATACTTCATACATAAATTCTCACTTTCTGTAAATTTTTTACAGGTTAGTCAAAAATTGAAACAATAAAAGGCGCCATTGGCGGAGTAATACATTTGCTGCCATCGCCGGAAACCTCGTGGCGTACAGGCACCAGCCTGTCGCATGCCTGCTGACATGAAAAGTGAGAATACTAAATATGCCTTTTGGCTCACATATCACAACAAAAAATTACTTAGATAAAGTTCTTGAAATTTAAAGCTGAACAAAATGAGACTAGTCAGGAGTCTCTACGACAAAATTGACTTCATTTAAATAATTAAAATTGTCAATTATTGAGTGTTAGCTAACACTAGCCCTAGGTAGCCCACCACAATAAATACAATTAATTAGTTACACAAGTTTTGCATTAAAACATGGCTTCCTTCTTCAGGATGGCATTCAGTAGCCTCGTAGGACTAAAGTTCATCCACAGATCTTGATGTTAGCAAAAATTATTACAATTACTTAACAAATTAAATTTATTCAAAATCAAATGATGGGACTTCGGCGAACAAACGATGCACTTGCACTCTGCAAGTCGGGCAGGCTCACCGCTCTGACCGAGCAACTTATGAAATGTGGGGCTTCACTTCACAATTGCACATGATTTTATAGGGTCAAAAAATATATACATAAGTGGTAGCTGCCTTAGTGAGTTGGGGGCTCTTATGCATGGGCTGGCATTATGGTCGGTGTTAGACTAACTCTGGGGTCACATAGACAACACTTAAGATGGAAAAGAAAAAGAAATCACATGGCTGGTGAGGCCTGTTACTCTACAGTATGTACATTACACAGTACTCTTGATTAATTTTGAGGGTTATTAAATAAACACAATCATGTTCAGTTCAGGGAAAATATTAAGATGTAGAGTTATGACAGGCAGTCTATTTGGCACCATGCGATTCAATGGAATCATGGAATATAAAATATTATAGCATTGAAGAAATGTTTCTTAAAGTGAAATTTGACATGTGTACTAAAGTACAGTACATAAAGTGAAAATTTGAAATATGTACTTAAGTACCTTTCATTTGTCTGAATATATAATATATTGCAATGCAAGGATTAAAATACCCGGCCTGTAATCGCCAACGACAACGGGTTATTAAAATGTGTTTCGGAAGACGAGAACTCGTAGCAGCGTGGCATGTCTATACAAATAACATTTGCTAAGTAAGAAGCAGGTAATGCGCCCAGAGAAATGTGCTACAGAAATAAAAAATTTACCTACCTTTTATTTTAACAGAATTTGTGGGTAAACACTTTTACGGTTCTTGTTGTAGTCCTATATGTAAACATGCTTTTTCAACACACCGATTCAATAAATTCTTTTTGTACAAAAAAGTCCATGTTTAATGTTTTTTTTTTGTCAAGTAAGTGGTTAATGTCCAGTCCACGTGAGATTTTGTGTCCGTCAGCTGCAAAATATAGGCCTTCATATTACCAAAAGAAAGGCCAAATGACGTTCACCTATATACTTCCCGGTCATTAAAGTGTACTTGTTTAATCATGTGTGTTAATCGACAAAATTATTTAAAGCTGATCTGGGCAACTAGGCCTACCCATGTTTGTTTATTACCTACGCTTTTTATTGATATATTATTTCAATTTAGGTTGTGAGAGCGCAAATTTTTGTTATGCAGTCTACAATAAATATGTTAACAAGTTTTTTTTTAAGTATTGTGAGTCGCATGACTATGATATCACTGATATTTAGAAGGTAGGCTCTACCACAAAAGGCAAGTTTGTTCGATAGTCTGCTATCTGAAACTTAAACTAGGCCTATATGGCTTTATGATCTGATAGTGCAGAACCAAAATAGTGCAGAACCAAAATAGTGCAGAACCAAATTGAAGCCAACACGAAAAATAATTGTAATAAAGCTTGCATGAATTATTTTATTTATTATTTTAGTTTGAAGATGTTTGATTGCACTGCCATATGCTCTTGCAACTTCAGTTTGTTGTAACAAAATAAGCTACTATTATTTAATCTTTTTAGATGTCAAGTAGAAATAAAAAACTTATGTTGCCCATACATGTTTGTTTATTTTCAGTTGTGCCATTAAATGTTACAATTTTGAGCATACCTAGGAAAATATACAATAAATAATGTTACATTTTTAATGATTGTATTAACTTAATATCTGTAGAGTAGGCTATCCATTACTGTAATATGGAAGAATTCCATTAAAATTACCCACCTAACCCTAGTAAGATTAATATGCAGCTGTATTGAAAATAAATTACTTGTCTGACAGATAAAAAAGTAATCTAAATAAAATCGCAACACACTTTGGATTTTATTGCAATAATACTATACCTTAACTGCTGAAATTTTTTGATTGTCAGCTGGAAAGCACATGGTGGTGGAAGGATACATAATGTTTTTGTTTACATTGTCCTGCAAATTCACATTGCAGTATAGATAGTCCTCTACTTTCATACGTAATGTGTTTTTGGAAAAGTGTACGAAAGTAGAATGTGTGAAAGTTGAATTATACATTTGCATTATACTAAGGTTTCTGTTTGAATAAATAAATAAATAAGTAAAAAAACTTCCCCTTTGATAATCGCAAGTTGTAATGAAAAGCCTGTTTTATGATATTGAGTTAAATGTACGCGTATTTCTTTCATAGTTATTTGAAACATACATATATTTTATTATCTGTCAGATAATAGAATTCTTATACGGTATGGACTATAGGCTGTGGCATGCCAGTTTATGAAAAACACACTTACAAATATTTTTAAAAATACACTAAATATATCTTGGCTGATATAGAAACGGTAATGCAAAATGTAGCAGATAAAAAATGACATCATTTTGTAGTAGGCTGTGGTGTTTTCCCACTTATCCTCCAATGAAATTTTAAACAACTGTTTTATCATTGCAAAAAGACCCAGTACAACAGCATAATAATTTGTTTATGTCTTACTTTATGTTAGTTTGTGGTGGCACCGATCTCTTCGTGCAGTGACAGCAGATATGACGATACTGGCCCCACGTAATGCGGCGCCAAATGTGGTGGCACCGATGCTCTTCAGTACTAAGCCCCAACAGATTAAAAATATATGTAGACTGTTCAGGTCTCACAAATGCTCCGGTCTCAGCGGTGAGCTACTCTTATCTCAGGGTTTCGTGGTATTGAAGGGTGGACGCATGTAGAACGGTACTCAAACACGTGGTTCAATCAACAGCCCACATTTATTAACTTTTTCCACAAAAACTCACGCAGCCCCGTTTACATCTGCATATACAATCTTCTTGTAGATAAACATAAAATTAAATAGAAAGATAACTGAATCAAAACGAAACCAAACTCAAAAGAAAAATAGCACTTGCTGAACTAAATCATAAACGATAGTGGGCCGGCCACGCGGTCGGTATCGCCGTAAGTTTACATCAAATGAAAGCGTCCTACCTTCTGGTAAAATGTTCTGTAACATTCTAGTAAGATAAAATATCCGACCTGGATACAAAATAAACAAACTAAAATTACCGAAAAATCGGCAAAATTCTGCTGAGCATAAAGACGTATTTTACTATTTTACTGAATATTTATTACAATATCAAAAATATTAAATAAAGTCTTGGCATAGGACATTGCGGGCCGTACACCTTGCAGTACAGAGGTGAACCCCTATCGGTGTCACCGCCGCGGCCCCATGGCCAGGCTGGCCGAACTCATTTACACATCTTTAAAATAAACACCAAAAACTTTCCAACTGCAATAACTTTTGAAGGATCAATTTCTCGTAAAATTTGTAAGAGTCCAAAGTTGCTTAAATTTTTATGCCGTTTCAGAAAAGTCCACACGACATACTGTATTTATTTTAAATTCACGTGCAGTTGCGAAAACAGAACTCAGAATAATTCCGACTCCAGGCTTGAGAACACATTATTTAACATTAAAATATTAGAATGAGAAAACTTATCACTAGCAATTGCATCCAGATGCGATTTTCTGTTACTGTACTGTTTCGCCAGGCCCAATAGCAGTTTTACGTTTAGAGAGTGGGTTTTATAGGTAATATCCTGTTCAGCAAAATTATAATACTTAAATTATTTAACCAAATGACTTTCTTAGGGGATTATTAAGCTTAAGACAACATGGACCTCGTATTGAAACAATTACTACTGACTTACAATTGTATAAACACTAGGAGTGTAATTATTAACAGGCAATAGACTAAAGTAGGGTGGCCAGGCAACACACTGGGGTCTTTGAAAATAATAAAGGCAACATCACTGCCCTATATTTAACTGACGCTAGGTTCACCAGCAATTGGTTCTGAAGTGCCAGTAACACTGGCTAGCATTATTTATGCAAACAATTAAACATTAACAGGGACTCTAAGCAAAACCCTAGAAACACAACTGACTTATTCAAAAAGTATACCCCAAGCGCAGGCTGGTCGCTTCACACAAGTTGTAGTTGTGGTAAAGCACTCGCCTCACATTGGTGCTATAGCATTTGGCTATAGGTAGCTGGTTTGTTTACTTAATTGTTTGTTTATTTACTTTGCTTAGTCTATTGTTGTGATCCAGTATTTACTTATTTTTATTTATTTTTAACTGTTAACCTTTAATCTAAATCTTAGTTTCTCTTTGGACAGGGTGCCTAGTTAAATTCTGCCTCCTCCTAGCTAGTTAAATTGATATTTTATTAATTTTTTTAATTAAATTTTGTTAGGACTCACATCCTATAATTTAATTTTATTTTTTTTTTGTTTAAATTTTTTGGTGGTTTAGTTTTAGTTTCAGGGTTAGTTTTTTGAGTTCGCCTCGTTAGGCAAGCTTCTTTGTGACTAGGGAGTCGATTTTTTTTGAATGTTCGAGGAAGTCTTGGCCGAGGTTCCGACGTTGCTGGATGGTTGCCAACTCGCGGCCGTAGCTACGCCTTTATTATCGGGCGCCAGCCTAAATTTTGTGCAGTTCTGTGGGGCCGAGACATAGTTTCAAGATAGGAGGCCGATAACATATAAAATGGGAAGCTTTATAGGGCATAAATATTAATATTTTGAAGGGTGCCAGAGGTTTAAATCGCAGTCGCCGCTAATGACGCCGCCGATGACACCGTAGTGACGCCGATGACGCCATCGCCCTGTACGAGTGATATGCCGGCGGAGGACGGTATTTTTTTCGTTGTCTTTAACCTCAACCATCTGGTGAATTGAAATTTTAAGGTTTGAATCTTCTATTTTCGCCGTTTTCAAGTTTTGCACCAGAATGTCTGTGTTGGTAGTAGCTAGCTTGCTTGGGACCAGAAGTCCGAGATTTCGTGTAAAATCGGCACGCCTACCGACTTTTGAGCTAAGCCGAGGTGATATGTTAATAGTGTATGTTCTGCCGACAAGTTACGGCGATCAGAACGTTAAAATGAATCATTTCCTGAACCTAAAACCTGAAGGCTTACCTAGCTTAGGCCTATATCAACATCAACTCGTTTTTTTATTTCTTCTCTCAGTTTAACAACAGCAATTAATTAGTTAAATACAGGAAGTAACATTTTCAATATCTCTTTTGATTTCATCCTATAATTTTTTTAATCTAAATATCTGCTTCACTTAAGTTGATGTAAAGGATGTGGTAGTTACAAATACTGATAGGCCTATTGTAATTTCCATTAAATCCTCCTAAGCTAATATTGCAGCAAATCCTAACTTCTAAATAAATTTTCATTTACTAGAAATTATGGTCTGGACTTCCTTCCTTAAGGTGAATCTAGTGTCCAATTAGTTTCATCAGTGTATGGTTCAGGATGTTCTGTCGCACAGCTAGGAAGAATGGTGATGCTGTAGTGGGGTAGGTATTTCTGCAGGTCTACGCAGTGTAAAGAGGTAAATCTAATAACACTATCACAGTGTACCTTACTGTCACCACGTGTACCCTTAACCACACAACATAGCACACAATCACTTCAAATTCTTTTAAACACATTATAGTGCATCCTTATTTCTGTTTTCCAGTGTTTTCCGAAATTGCTCCAGGCGAATGCTGGGATGTTACCTTAAACAGGCTCTGGCCAACTCCTTACTTCCTGTCTCTTCTTCTACCTCTACTAAGGCCTTGTGCTCTTCAAGGGCATGTAAACTGACCAAATAAAAAAATTTAAATGAATATTCATTTTGGCTTTTGCAATCCTGATGTATTCATTTTAACATTGTGTGTGTGTGGACATGTTGCAGAAGCGTGGACCTCAGCGCTCTGTAGATGTCATTGTATCAGCAGCGTTCCTCATCACACTGCTGCTGTTGTCCTTCCTCAGTATCGAGTATATCAAGGTCAGTTGGGAGGACCAGGTAGGGCGTGCTTGGCTTACTACTAATACACTGCTAGCTTACACTTCACACAAATTCACATTACAGTACAGATAGTCCTCCACTTTCATACATAATGTGTTTTTGGAAAAGTGTACGAAAGTAGAATGTGTGAAAGTTGAATTATACATTTGCATTATACTAAGATTTCTGTTTAAATAAATAAATAAATAAATTAATTAATTAATAAAAACCCTCCCCTTTGATAATTACATGTTAAAATGAAAAGGCTGTTTTATGATATTGAGTTATGTACAGTACGTGTATTTCTTTCATAGTTATTTTAAATATATTTCATTAATAAATTATTTTAAAACTGCAGTGGAGCATTAAAATGGTACATATTCAAAAAATTGTGTTCATTTGGTAGTGTTGACTGTATTTGATAGTGTTAACTGGCTAGGAAATAGAGTTTTGATTTTAATGTTGTGAGCTAATGTTTGAAAGTCTAAATCTAGTACGTGAAAGTTGAATTAAGGGCACTAAAGATTGATGTATGAAAGTTGAGAACTTCCTGTACGCTGCGTTAACATGACTTGCTTTAATTACCATTGCTGTACTTGTACCGATACAAATAATGGTAGCATGTTCTGTGGAACTAATTATCATATTCCTGTACAGTCATAGAGGCAACCTTTGTACATACTGTATTTAGGTACATTTTGACTTTCTTGTTAAATTCAAGTTTGACATTATAACATTATGTGAGGATTTTAACATTTCTGCTTGAAGCCTTGATAATTTAAACATTAGACTACCTAATATCTTTAGATACGCAGTACTGGACTGTACTGATTTTACTCCTACATAATTGTGTTGTGACAAATATTAAACCTTTGAGTATGTTGCCAGATTTCATAACTGGCCAATTATGACCATTGTTTTGTTAGTATTGAATTAGACCTAATTGTAAGAGGTGGTAATCTACTGTCATAAGGCATGAATAGCGATGCCATTTGTTTTTTACTTCAATTGTTGAAGACTATTAAGTGATGCTTCGAATCAGGTAACAAAATATGATTAGTTTTCAGCGTGTTCATTTAAGTAAAGTACATATAAATATTTATCTAATACTGGAAACAAATGTACATCAGTATGACTGACTGTGAGACAGTATCTTTGTTTAGTTCTCCATCTTCAGTTTTTTACAGCTGAGCATGCAGAATTTAAGTTGCATAGTGAGACAAGTTAGTAATTGACCTTGCCTAGTTCCGTTTCGTGCTTACCCTCCCTCCAACTTTCTCCCTTCTTCCCCCTCTGACTTTTCTGCATGTAGGAGAGGAAGAATGTCGTACCTCCCTCAAGGACAACTTACACAAATACAGTACACTGTACATTCTTTGCGAGGTGGCTGAAAAAGTATTTAAACTAACGAGATATTTGTTGTCACGTCGTGCCTACTGCATTGTGTTTGATGCACTATGGTGATTGTAGCATTACGGGGGATCATTTGGTTGACATAATAATAAAACGTACATCTGATATCTTCAGTTGAGGAGGAAAAACCCTCCAAATTGCAACATTAGAAACAAGTGCATGTCTATTGAGGTCATTGCGCTTAGAGGTGATACAACATTACGTGCACCCCGCAGTCACAGTCTTAGCCCTCCATCAATTACTTGTGTTAAAGATAGGGTTGTGCGAATTTTCACTGTACTGAAACCAAAATTGAATTTTCACTACTTTCATTTTAATTTCGATAAGAATCTCAGCTGCGAATATTTTGAGGTTAACGAATTTTCGATATATAGAAGTTCGTTTAGTTTTAAATTGTTCAGAATACAAACTTTATATCAATGAACTTGTAATGTCATGTACATAAACATATTTATTAGAAATTATTTACGTGCTGTTGAAAGATTGTGCGGCAAAATGTAATGAAACATGCAGAAAGAGTGAAAACGTGGTATTCCAATAGGCGCCAACAATAGTATTGTTAACGCCGTAGTTTCGTAACAAAATAACCCGATTAATTTGTGATATTAAACAACGACGTAAGTATATATTAATTATGTATATTTTTAAAAAAATGTTTTTACATATAAATAAATGAGGCTTCTACCATGTTCCTGCTTGAGTAACACAACACACACGACATTAGAGCACTATACATATTTTTAAATCACTGTAGATTTCATTGCTGATTCAAGGTATTAAAAATACCACTAATGAAATGTGGTAACTAAATAAATTTTAAAAATTAGTAAACAAAGTAAAAAATCATGGTTCACTAATCACACAATGTATGTAGAGCACATGGTCATTTGTACAAGATGTCATGTCGGAAGTGATCGGCAGCCTTGGCCGGACTCTGCTTGGGACACGGCCAAAGAGTATTGCTGTGGGAGACATTCTGCTATGCAGCATATGTTGCGCACTAATGTTTAATACTGCGGCAGATACTCCAATCATCTTCACTCACACGCGACACGTTATTTATTTTTTGAAAAGGATTTAGAAAGATGTAAATTCATAAAAATAATTTTGGTAGCTAAATTCTTTGTCGTAAATCTTGAAGAGTGTTGTTAACATATACATAGAATGCAATTTTTTTGCCATGAGTGTTTTCAATTTTTTGGGCACAGAATTTGGGTTTTATACTTATGGAAATGCAATAAGTTGTGCTGTATCCTTCTGGCATGTCATCAGATTCAGCTATATGAAGAAATAGTTTTTTTCAGTTTCAAAGAACACCAAAATTTTGTATGTAATAGACTGTAACAAAATCCAAGAGTGAGATACACTTTCAATAAGGTGATATAAGTATCATGTGACAGGCCTGTTGTACTGTTTTGTAAAAAAAAACAGTGATTTACCATATTCACATTTAAATATTTAATATTGTGAATTTTAAGAATTTTTTTCGACTTTCATTAAGGCTGAATTCATCTCAAAAGAACTTTAGTTTTCGTTTCGATTTCGTAAAAGTTCATATTTTTCTTTCACTTTCGTTTCGTGGGAAATAAGTCACTTTCACACAACCCTAGTTAAGGAAGCAAAAAAATAAAAAGGTACACTTAGGGGAATAGTGCATTGAGGCCATATTATTGACAGATGCACTCACACACAATATGTTTCCCAAAAAGTGTGTGAAGTTTGTCTTTTTAATACCAGCTCCAAAAATTAGCTTCTGTAACTTTTTAAATCAGTGAATATTCACAGTCTGCATACTTATTTTACCCATCTGAAAATTAAATTATTTTTCCTGTCATATTCAACAGTAATTATAATTGTAATACTATTAATAAATATTTTATTTAAAGTGTAAAAAGATGTCGAAAGTATTATTTCGAGCTTTAAATGTAAAAAATATCTCTTGACATCAGAGTTTAGTCAAAACTGGTGTTGATTAGGTAGAAGTATTATCTCAAGCTTTAAATGTAAAAAAAAAAAATCTTTTTCTTCTAGAATGAAAATTTTTCCATCGAAAACTGAGACGTTTCAACAATTTGCGTAAGTATTCTTTGCTACAGTTCAAAATACCGTCATCTCGTAAGAACTTTGTCAACTTCTTTATAAATTCAGTACTGTTTTTTCTAACAGAATAAAATTCATGAATTTTTCTACGTATTGCACTTTCTGAAAAGTCATCAACTTCAGTTATTTTCTTTCGGTCTTTGTTCTTACCTGTGCGCGTAGAATATTATAAACTCTATTTTCTTTTAATTTTACCTACGGCAATGTTTATACTGTTAATGGTTTATTGAGAAACACCTGTCGCCACGCTTGCAGACTCTGTGACGTTGTAATTTAGTTTCTGTGTACGTTTCTGTTCTTTTAAATGTGTTACAACCTTGTTAACTGTTTCCTGTTTTTGTTCTCGTAATTGTACCGGCTTAAATGCGCGACTTAATTCCTGAAGTTTGCGCCGTAGCACAATATCATATTGTGTAAACCGACCTGCGAAGCCCTCACTCGTGAGCGACGTATCCAGGCAAGCGCACGACCGTAAACTGATCCCCTCCACTCCACCCACATGACTACTGCCTGACTTGGGGTTTGCGCATGTTGAAAACAGAGTTGCCATGTTATGCTTCTGTGTAGTGATAGAAGGCAAAGGGATTAAAATTTATGGATCAGCTTGCATTTTATGTTGGCTTACAATATGGTAAATTTGAATCATTGTACCACCTGAAACTTAAGAATCACACTTCTTGTCAAGTTGGAAAACTATAAATGCAAGTATATTTATTGATATTGTAGGTAAGTAACTTGAAACAAACCTCTAGCTGTAATGTTTATGATGCACAGGATGTATTTAAAGTCCTGCCATATTTTCAAAAGATCATTAATTTGCTTGGTAATTATGTATAGGAGTTAGAGGATTATGGTTTATTTTTAAATGTTTTGCTGTTCTGGTCATCTGGTATGCAGAACAAGTTTGTAACTATGGTACAGTGGAATTATTAATGTCAATACGAGATGGAACATTTGAATGTTCCATCCTGACCGTAATTGGTGAAATTAGTACCCGCAGAAGTGTCTGTTTTCAGTTGAAACAACATTCCACATCTACGAACATGTCAATCATCGAAGCATTCAGATTTATGGGCTTGGGAAAATCCACAAAGCTTTCATAACACATTTGTGGTAGCCTGAAGCATAACTTATTGTGTGGCCTTATGCACACAATAGTGTGATGAAACAATTTTTCTTTGCAGAGATGTCCAGAACAATGGCCAGTGACATTGCTCCCCCTCAAGAAAAATCAATGAAGCAGTTGGAACCATTGGTGTTGGAATGCTGACTTGTACAGTGGCAGAACTATAATGTTGGCATTCTTGCATGATGATGCAAGAGGCAGGCTAGCTGTGAATGTTTTGTTTCTATGCACAATGGTATGAGTGTACTTATGTTGTGCTAGCACTGGTGCATGCATATCCTGCGACAGTCACGTGTCAGTTGTGGTCTGGTAGATGTCCAGTATACTATCTTATTACACCCTCGTACTTTTTGCAATTTTATTGATGTAACAAGTGGTGTGACTCACAATGACATAGCTACTCTATGACTGAACACCCACAGCTGGCCTGCCCCTTGCATCAGCACACAAGAGTGCTAAGACACTACAGAAGAAGCTTTGAATTCTGGATTATGAGTTTAGGGACCAGCCTCCATTTTAAATTAATGTTAATTGCTTGGACATGTAAGAAGCCCACTCGAGTCATCAAGTGTGATCCCGTGTACCAGGCAAGTTTAAACCTCTCTGATGCCTGTTGGGTCAAAATCATTGTCTTGAGCGTATTCAGTTATGACCCTTATGCCTTTCTGGTTATATTTGAAGAGGATATACTGACGATAATCAACACAACTTTCTCAGTTGGTTCGTATATTTGAACAAGGACACAGAAGCAGATTGCATGTTTGTGAGTGAGTTCTAGTTCAGAGCCTGTCCAGTGTACTGCGCGATTCAGAAATGTCTTTAGCCAGGAAAAACCTCAACTGTGATGAATGATGGTATGTGCATTAGCAAACAGGAAGTTACTGTTGGAGGAGAGAGAGAGGAACACCCAGAGCACAGAATTAAAAAATGTTTTGTTAAGGGCACGGTCTACCACAATTTTCATCACCATTTTTTTTTTAATTTTTTATTTGTACCAGATATTTTTTTTCTTATTTTAGACACAAAATGTGACAAAATTTGGCTCTTATGAAATTTTTTTATCTCTCATAGTTTTCGCGTGATGGCGTGTTAAAGTGATATTGTGCAAGTTTCTGTTTTAACGACCACACTAAAACTAACTGATTTACCAAACTCCAAAAAATCACAGTGGATAAAGACATTGCAGGCTACAATACCATTCTCATAAAAATAAAGAACAAAAATTATTTGAATTTTAAAAAAATACTAAACTACAAATAAAAATTTTAAAAATTTAATAATTTTTTTTTTAAAAATACAAATAATGTTTATTCTTTAATTTTATGAGCATGACATTGTAGCCTGCAATGTCTTTATCCACTGTGATTTTTTTGAGTTTTGTATATCAGTTAGTTTTAGTGTAGTCGTTAAAACGGAAACATGCAAAATATGACTTTAACAAGCCATTACGCGAAAACTATGAGAGATAAAAAAAATTTCATAAGAGCCAAATTTAGTCACATTTTGTGTCTAAAATAAGAAAAATAATATCCGGTACAAATAAAAAATAAAATAATGGTGATGAAAATTGTGGTAGACTGCGCCCTTAAATAACACTACTCTATATGCATATCCACGTACCACCCGCACATTTTTTTTTTTTTTTTTTTTTCAAATCTCAGATTTGTAATAGTATGGTGCGGTTGTTATGTGGGTCAAACTGTACATGGGTTGTTTTTTGCATGTTGATGAAAAGTGCTGCAGTGTCAGTAATCCACCATAATACAATGTCACTACCATTGCTTATTACACTGTAGTTATATGCATAATTGTGCTAGTTAGCATGAAACATAATGTACCGCATATGAAATACCTTAATAAGTTCACGTAATGGCTGTGATATCCACATGGAATGATGACGGGAGGTGGGACAGCTGAGCAGATGGATGCAGCTGGTGGCAGGAAGGGTGGCTAGAAGCGGAGCTGGCAGTGTCTAGGTCACATTCCTCACGACGTTGCCAGATTCCAGTTTCGCTATGCACAAACTGTCTAGAGTGTGATTTAGCAAAGTGTGTACTGTAAGTACCAAGTTGTTTTACACATGTATTTGGCTGCAAATATTGAAATGAGTTGTGAAAGGCTGCGTTTATTCAAAGTTGCCGGATAATTAAAGATTGTCAATGAGGCAGAATAAATTGGTGGCCGTGCTGCTGTAAGTATGATGTCATTGAATTGTGTGTGCAAGATTGGTGGGAAAATATTGAAAATCTACTTACGACCAGTGACGAGAGACGTGTGTTTTGTGGTACGGCAACAAAGTTTCTGGAAATAGAGGAAAACTGCTCACCTACATTCAGGACAGACGGCAATTTGGATATGCTATGAGCACAGAAATGTGTTTGCTGAAACCGCTGCTTATTGCTAGTGAACTCAGCTTGGGTGAATGCTTTGAAGCAAGTAGAAACTAGAAGGAACACAAGTATTTCACATAAATGGGAAACACATACCAAACGCCTGTTTAAATTGAAATGTCTGCAGAAAAGACTGTTTGAACTAAAGGTGTTGTGCTTGTCTTAACTGGAGGGTGTGGAAAAATAAGTGGTGCACAGTAATGTAGAAAATTCTTTCCCGTGGATAAAAGCTGCTTCCGTATGTGGTTTTCAAGAGAAAGTTGCTTCCGGAAAATAAAAATTCCCTTGTGGCTTTATTGTGAGGGCAAAATAAAAGGGATGGATGGACCGTACAATGGTTGTGCACCGAATAAAATCGGTGTGGGAACAACAGCCCAGTGCTTTGTTAAAATTGTGAAGCATTCTGGTGTGGACAGCTTTCGCAGTAATCTTACCGAAGAAATGAAGAGTCGTATGAAAAATGTCAGAACAAACCAGGTTGTAATACGAGGAGGATTAACTTCAGTTCAGCAACCACTTGATATTTATATCAACTGGCCATTTAAAGTACACCTGGAACGGCAATACTCAGAGTGGATGGTGAACGATATGACACAGACGGGGAGAATAAGGCAATCAAGCTAGTATCTTGTGTGTCAGTGGTTCCTCAAAGCCTCGTCAGCGATCCTGTAAACGTTGCTCATATAAAGTATTTAAAACAAGGTAACAAACCCCATAGCTGCTATTAGATTATTTTTACGCTCATCCCACATTTTTGTGTATAAAGTAGGGTTAGGCCTACTGGCCTACTTGTTGAAGAGACAGCTTTATAAATATTACTCCCAGTGTTGCTGCTTACTGCTTTAAAGATATTATACCTGACGAAAATCGAATTTACATAGGATTTCCTTCACCACAGTGATATCAAGTGGAGTGGCTGTACCCAGTTTTGATTGTGTAGCCGAACTCGGATAGGAATTTCAGCTACCCTCTCAGGGCAGGTTTGCTGATTCATATCCAAGAGTAAAGCAGAATTATGTATGCCTGAAAAGGCATTGTGGATTGAGAACCGTTTACAGCTGCTGTGCGGGAATAGTGGTTTGACACAAAATAAAAACTGACAACACTTGTGCAGTATTCATTTGTTTAGTATTTTTTTAAAATTCAAATAATTTTTATTCTTTATTTTTATGAGCATTGTCTTTATCCACTGTGATTTTTTGGAGTTTGGTAAATCAGTTGGTTTTAGTGTGGTCGTTAAAACGGAAACTTGCACAATATCACTTTAACACGCCATCACGCGAAAACTACACTCAGAGCAAATAACAGTGCATCAGCCTATTCACACCCCTGTGAACATAACGTGAGTGAGTCACAGTAGGGATGAGAGTAGAAGTAACCATCCCTGAAGTGTGCCGGGTTATGTGCACAGGGTTTCCTGCATGGGCTGCTGGGAAGAGGAGACTAGTAGCTGCTGGCATAATGATCTTTGGAAGATTTATGTCTGGAGCGTATGCATTTTCTGACTGCTTACTGACAGGCGTTACAGCAGTGCACATTCCAACACACAGGTGGTAATACTGTTTCATTCACACCTTTGCTGCAATTGTTTTCTTAGTTCATTCACTGTGGAACTACAGCTGGTGTGATGAGCAGTCATTGTAATATGAAAGCAAGTGTGTAGTAGTACCAGCTGAAGCAGAGGTTTAATGGGAACAGCACGACAGTCAGTCAAAACACATTTGACGTGGAAAAGGGAGTGAGTGAATTATTTGGACAGTGTTTGCAGCCGAGATTTTCAGCAACAGAAAATATTGATGAGAAGGCTAATATGTTTCTGTATTGATTTATGTGAATTATGCTTCCTTCTTCCTGTATACATGTGTGTGTAATCTTTCGCCACCCTAGGAAGCTAGCTTGGCCAACAAATTGTTGCAACCACTTGGAAATTGTGTTGTCCATATGTGTTTTGTGTTCTCTTACTTGCAAGTATGATTCTGTAAATACCCGTGCATTTCTGTCTACATGTTTTAGCAAAATGTTGTGATGCTGATGCATGCTCTGTAATAAATGTATGTATGTTTCACAAACAAATTACCACAAATCAAGCATTTACTGCTCCACTATATACCCATACAGCAGCTCTCTGGTAAACTTTTAAAAATTTATGAAATGGAATTACTGAATTCAAGAAATATACTGTGCCAGGAGTAACCAATATACCAGTAAGTTGGACTTGCGAGCAGATACTTTTTGTATTTCTCTTATACTGCATTTAGATAGCAAATTAGCATGATTTTTGTAATGTGATCTGTCTGGCGCTACATCATGATCATGAAGACAGATTTTACTCCAGCTCTGTTTTGTGACAAACTAAACGACCTTCAGGTCAACAAAATCATGGGAAAGTAAACTTCTTTTATTGGATATTGTCTAGGACATGGGCGAGGATGCTAGCCTTAGCTCCCGGCCGTTGCCTAGAACGGAGTTTAAGACCACACAGCAGACTGTAGCATGAAGCACCAGTTAGCTCAAATAGCTGCTAGATTAAATAAGCACCAGAAATTTGTGTCTTGTTTGGACTGTGTATTATTATTCACCTCACCTAGCTCACATTTGACCTCTTGCATTCCTTTAAAAGTTTGTTAATAGTAATATGCTTTGATCAGTCCTTGTTCTGAAAGGTTCGTTGAGAATGATCAACCTGTATCAGCATTGAGGTGTAGTCAGGCAAGCATGCTGGCAGGGAAGTTCTGATGGCTTTATCTGGTAATATCATAGGTGCGACATGGTTAGGTATTTTGGAGATGGCTTTAGATGCTTTCCTCGAGGCTGCAGACAATAAATAACCCACCTGGGGCTAGAGGTAACATCTACTATTTGGTAATGGCTGTAGCTTTGTATACAGTCCCCAGGGATATATTGTCAGGGTACATGGCGCCGAACGCCAAAAGAAAATAAGCTGTGGACTTCGCCGACCCCGTGGCCAGTGAATTCCCCCGGACTAGGGAAGCTAACTTTAAAAAAAATAATAATCAGCAATAATGGGAGTTTCGATTTGGATGGCGTAGCTCATATAACTTATTACAAAGAAAAAAAAAAACAAACAAAAAAACAAACAAAAAAAAACAGCTATCAGCGAGAGGTACAATTCCACAACTAAAAAAAAACAGAGACTGGGGATCTCTACCGACGATGTGGAATGAGTGTAGTGTGGTGGACTACTATACGTAAGTCTAATAATTAATACTACAACGCTGCGGCGTTAACCTGATGAGATGAATAAAAGCGGGGAGAACAATATCAAAGAAGTAGTTTTTCATTACTACGACATTTATTTTAAAATTGTCACTAAACTACAAAAGTAACAAAAACAAAAAAAAAACAATATTGTATTAAGGTTGTGAAACAAATTAAAATTAAGAGTGGTAGTCTGTTGATTATAAAGATAACAAATTATGAGATTTAGAAAGACTCGTGGCCCCGCCTTAAAGATTTAACAACAAACAAAAAAAAATTAAGAATATTGGCGTTGAGATTATACTCTTGTACCGAAGTTAATCAACATTCATCAAAGAATAATAATAATAATAATAATAATAATAATAATAATAATAATAATAAATATATTAGCGACAAGCGAGTGCACATAAACCAAAAGTACTGCCAAGAAGCTCAATTTATAGGATGATAAAAATTCAACAACACTAGACGCGAATTATAAGAGACATAGAACCAAAATTAACAGAAACATAGTCTAGAAATTAAACAAGGTCATTGCAACATTATTTAATACGAGCGCCTCGTTTCTAAGGAGTACTCCGCCAGACGCCATTGTGAAAACAAACGAAAGCCGAAAGAGAGAGAGAGAGAGAGAGAGAGAGAGAGAGAGAGAGAGAGAGAGAGAGAGAGAGAGAGCAAAATTAGAATTAAATCATATGTTAGGAGTGGTGATACGATTAAAAATTTCCGAAGAGCCCAATTGGCTAAGTTATTATACGATTCAATCCATGTCTCCTTACCGAGCAGCTCATACTGATGTTCATTGTAGGATCGGCCTCGCTCGGCTCTCAGGCTTCCTTCCTCTCTCTCGCCTACTCGCCGCTGGACTGTCCCGCTACTCACTACATACTGCCTACTTAAAAGTTACTTACATCTTACATCAACATAAAAACTAATTAAGCCACACTTAACTTTCTCCTGTCGATCAGCACCTCGGCGATCGACCACGCGTGCTGACTACATCCTGGCCCCTGCGTAACTCTCATCCCTCGTGCCACGCCTGTTGTCTTCCCTCCACCATCACGCCATTGCCTCCTTTCCCCCCCTCCGGTATCACGTGACCAGCGCTGACTTCCATGTCCCCCGCGCACACCTCCGCCTACTCGAAGCTGCACGCTCAGACCGTCTTCTCTCCCCCACCCCTCAGCTCACAGCATACCCAGACCACCCGTGCAGCACACTCTCCCTCGTCCAGCTGTGTCACGCTCACAGTGTTCTGTCTGCCTTTACCACAATATACTGCTCGGCCAGCAGTTCCTACCGTCCCGAACAGATGTACACTCTACTGCCGGTCACGTCGGGATCACGCAGTGCTAGCTTCGCGCTCTGATCACGGAAAACACGTCGGCAAGCACGTGCGCAGCGTCGCCTCTACTGTCTCCACAAAGTTAAACAAAAACATCGCTGACGTCTCGTGTCGATTCCTGCGTTAGGTTTCTCTGTATGTTAGAACAAGAACGAAAAATATAGACAAGCTTCCTTACAGAACGCCTATATTCGAAAGTTAAAGTGTCAGAATAAAGAAGCAAAAAAAAAAAAAATTCCTCCCGAAATTAAAAATTCCAATTTTTAGACGTAACAATATGGATGATGTTATACATCAGTAGAGTATGTACCAATTGTAAGGTATCAATAAAACATTCTAAAACTTTTAGATTTGAAACTGTCGTGCAAAAAATATTTTAGTCCTTTAAAGTCAGTACAATAGAATCTCGCTATAACGACCTCCGTTAGTTCCCGAGAGTAGGGTTAAAGGGGTATCATTATACGTACAGTAAACCCACAATTTCGACCCCCACAGTCCCCGAGAATACGTTCATTACAGAGAGGTGGTCATAAAAGGGGTCATTATAAAGGGGTTTTACTGTATTTATAACAACAGGATAGAGGACTAAATTACTTTCTGTAGAACTGATACAAAGCTGAAGATTGTTTTTGTACATATGAAACAATTGGCACATAGTTATTGGTGCATAACACCGTCTGTATGTGCTGGTGATCAAACTGAGGATTGTAGAACCTGCACTCTCCTCCAACACGGGCATTACTGTAACTTCTATTGCTGCTGTCTCATCAACTCTCTCAGGCAGCTAGCAAGGATATGGCTGCTGAAAGTGTGTTTCAACACTACAGGTCTTGCTGCTTGAGGAAGCGATTGTAAGAAGCAAAATGTTAGCATCCATGCCTTGTGCCATAAAATATGTTGTTCAACTTTGTTCTGTTTATCCTTAAGAATACCAGCTTTTGTGTAGGTCATTAAGGACAAAGTTTATTATGTATTAATGTATGACTAGTGCCGATTTATTGCCTATAAAAGCAGTATGGATATTATCGTCTTCGTCATAGACGTCATGAACTTTACCTTACATGTGGTGATTAGTGATTTTGATTCATTTTATTTTCTGGACTTTCAGTTTCGCGTGATATCTACAGGAATATTTTTCAGCTCTGCATGTTTCTGCTTTATTTTCCTTCATTATAGTTTTTGAGCATGCTTTATTTAAACCATTAAGTTGGCATGATTAACCTGCTAACCTGCTATGGCTGTGTGAGACGTGCTTCTTTTACTGTATGCATATTTTTACTATCAGTTATTGTCATTTTTAAATTTTTTTGTTACTAGATAACTTAGTTTTAGTATGGGCATTGTATGTTGTGTGTTCCTTGTTGGATTAGCTAGTAGTATACTATGAAATGTGTCTTGTATGTTCTAATTACTCAGCTTCTATGTAATTAGTGCAACATTTTGATGAATGTTATATTTTCATATGCATGAGCGTTGATGTTTAAGTTGGGTAATTTTTAAATTGCTGTAAAACACTGTTGATAAGAGGGTTATACTCTGTGCTTGTTTTTTCGTAACTCTGTTGTATTGTTGGTTGTTGATTGTCATCTTGTGTGTTTCTGTATCCATCCGTATCAAATTGTACTTGCAAGCTTAAAATTTGTTAGGTTTTTAAAGGTGCTCTGCACAGAAAAATTCATAATTTTATAATTGTTCTAAATATTGTCCAACCTGTTACACGTTACATTAGGCAATAATAATTTCCCATAAATAAAATATTTTTAGATTCCATAGTTTTCGCACAAGTGCAATTCAAAATAGTGATTTGTTACTATTGCTTCTTATCCAAAGAAAAAACTATTCAAATGATAAAAATTAAATAATTTAAAATCAAAGTAAATGTATTAAGATACAGATTGATGCCTTTGTAATTTTACGTAAAATTTGTGTATGTTAAAAATCATTCTTAATTGTACCTAAATTTTTGCATATATTTGAGTACCTATATTTTTTCGTGAAAGGGAGCTGTAATTTATATATTTAGTCAAAACCAGACTGTGTCATATTACACACAAGGCAAACCAAAATAAATCCTGACATACCAGTCATATAACATTTTTTTAAATTCAACTAGAAGTTCAGCACACTGTAATTTTACAAACAAGCATTCAGTCAGGCTTCTACACTGGCTGATGTTATGCTTCTGTGTAATGTAGGCCACATTACTGTTTCTGGGTTTTGTCAGCACGTAAGACATAGACAAATGTAAGCTACTGTTGCAGCTAGCCTCCCTTTACTACTGTAGTTTGTGCTGTAGTTCACCTGCACGTGTAGTCCTTTTGCCACGTCTGCAGAACAGGCTCACCCAGGAAATGTGACAAGGAGGTCAGTTGCCCAGGGGTCAAGTCTCTGGGAGGACCCGGCACAGAGAATGAATGATTCTGATATTTTTAAAAACTGTTTACAAATGATTTTACATTAAATTTTCAAAGCAACTGTCAGAAAATTTTTTTTTGCATCAGTTGTATTATTTTCATATTTCTTGTTATATTGCTAGATTCTTGAAAATAATATAGTATTATAAACTGATGTACTAAACTGGCTGAAACTGGTCCATGAACTATGTACACACTAACCTTGACGCACCCTGCAAGGTGCTTAGAGATATTTTACGCTCGGCCCCGTAATATTAGTAATATGTAAGAGTTAGGCCTACCTTTTTTCACCAAAAGGGTCATCTAAATCCAGTATTGTGAGCCGTGTTGC
Source organism: Medauroidea extradentata (assembly GCA_003012365.1). Classification (NCBI taxonomy): domain Eukaryota; kingdom Metazoa; phylum Arthropoda; class Insecta; order Phasmatodea; family Phasmatidae; genus Medauroidea; species Medauroidea extradentata. The sequence continues at coordinate 2,113 of PNEQ01020680.1, read as the reverse complement.
CGTAAAACATAAAACTAAAGATTTAGAGATGTTATATTTACCGTTTTTTTATGTATATATTCACGCCCGCCATAACCAATGTAAACAAACAGATGGACGCTATACAAATAATGCCAGGCGGCAAAATATGAACTTTTAAGAAAGAAAGTGTGTATGTAATTATTGTAAACGTAATATTATTAATTCTGTGTATTTATTTAGTGCTTGTTTATTTTCTTTTGGCAACACTTACATTTTCACGGCCCTGCGGGAAAGTTTAAATAGAGTCACGTATTTTTTTGCCGAGTGTGGGAGATTTGTGGGTGTTGGAGTGGTGTGCCTGCTAGCCAGCAGACTGCCTCCTCTCCAGCGGCGGCCATTTTCACCACCCACTAACGGTACTTTAAGCCCCCCTCAGGGGTATATAAGGCGGACGCTCGCCTAGCCAAATCGTCAGTCTAGGGCTCAGGCCTCCTCCCCGAGCAAGCCTAGGCACCATCCCCCTACCTCGAAAGGGTTGCTTCTTGAGAAGGAAGCGGAAACCCGACGTCCACTTTACCCCAGGGTTGCTTACTGAGAAGTAAACGGAAACCCGCCCTCCTACCTGTTCAACATCCCCCTACCTCGAAAGGGTTGCTTCTTGAGAAGGAAGCGGAAACCCGACGTCCACTTTACCCCAGGGTTGCTTACTGAGAAGTAAGCGGAAACCCGCCCTCCTACCTGTTCACCATTACCTATCTTATGTGGGTTGCTTACTGAGAAGGAAGCAGAAACCCCCCTACCCATCCTGTATACAGGTTGCTTACTGAGAAGGGAGCGGAAACCTGGTCCTACCCACTCTTGTGCCGAAAGCGCCGTTCGAAGGAGACGCGCCCTAGCCGTGCAGGCAGTATTAGGGAACGCACCCAACCACGAGTCGCCACAAGGCGCATATCTGTGACCGCCGGATGCGGAAGTAGAGCCAAGTCCATGAGAAGTTCCGGGGCTCCGTGCATAAATGACCACGCGGTCAAGTATTGTGAATCTGTAAACCAGTAGTGTATAGAGACTTGTGTATGTGAAAAGCCGAATGTATTAACCAGTGTGTACAGTCAGTGAATGTAAAAGTGTACCAAGGTATAACAATATACAGTTCAAAACGTATTTTATAGTTTCATTCCGAAATACTAATGTCTGATTCTGAGTGCCTAATTATTACTATCTCGCCTGAGGAACGAGCATCGATCGAAGGTCGTAAGGCAGAAGCCGCAGCTAAGCGCCGACAGGCCATTGTAAGTGAAAGTAAGATACCTGTGGGAGTAATTCCCCCACCTCAGAGAACCGCCGAACAATCCACAACACTTTCCAAACTTTTTCGTCAATGCAAGGACACCGAGAACAAGCCGCCTAGACGTAAACGAGACAATTTCAGTCACGTCCTTAGGGACCTTCACCGCCTTCAGCTACCTTTAATTAGTCCTATAAAAACTCCGGAAAAACCAGCACCATTACCACACCCCCGCATCCAGCAGCTGAAGAGGGAAGTCGACTTCGAGCCGAAGCCTGTGTCGGACCGAAAACGCCGCCTCCTAAGGGAGCTCTTCTAGAAATGGTGAGTGGTCAACACGCCTACCCCTTCATAAAAAAGTGAGAATTTTCCCGCTCTGCTGAGAGACTGTGTCGTGTCGACTGCCCGGGAAACCACTCTCCTTGGGACATTTAGCAGCCTCTCCTCCCCTTCAGGGAACTCTCGTGCTCACACCTCATTGCACCCTGAAGGAAACCTAAAGTCAACCCCTTTTGCCAGCAGAGTGGCGACAACCTTAAGTAATACATTTGATTTTGTTTGAAAAACTACAAAAGAAGATATTTTGGAAGATGTTAGTAAATAGAAAATCAATGTGATGACATTGATTTACAACAAAACTATTATGTTAAACACTGTAATTAATTCATATTTGAGGGGCTGAGAACAAAAACCAGGTAAGTGACTAAATCCTCATTGTGAGTGATATGCAATTGAAGTATAGCTCTGCATAATAAAATCCACATCAATGTTTCTGTTGTTAGGATTAATTTTTTATTATTTAGACAACATGAATGTAATGTTCAATAAGGAAAATGTGTTTATGGTTAATATTATGCAAATGAAAAA
>PNEQ01020679.1:7542-27862 GCA_003012365.1 Medauroidea extradentata | reverse complement strand
AACTTCTGGATCTACACACACCTAATCAATCTTTTCATTTTAAGTATGCTACGGGACATTTAGGACAAGCTACCTTGTGATTCTACTCTGCTATTAGTTTATGCTTACTGAATTGTTAATTGAATGGAAGTACTACAATCCTGCAGTTTTAGTCTCAACTCCAGTTTTGTTTATAACTATTGCGCTTAGTTCAGTGCATGGTAAAATACAATTCCCATCATAAAACGAATTTTAGTAGTTATTTTGTTTATACGGGAATAAATCCTTAAGGCCTCGCTCTCCAGTTTAGCAGTGGTTTCGAAAATATTTTTTGTAACGCAAATTAATACATATATAAAAAATTCCTTTGGCAGTTTTAACACTTATATATCAACGATTGTATATGAATATTTCTGTTGCAATATACCAAACTGATTTTTAGATTTTTGCCCCTGAAATAGTACACATTTTGTTGTGAAAATAAGCCAAAATGAAGCAAAATAATTTTTTTTTTGCTCGCAAACGGTATTTGAATAAAAGCTCTGGCAAAATTGTGTATCGTATGACTGTACACTGTCTCAAATTTTATCAAAGCATTTGGTTAAAAAATATCTGAGTTATTAGCAATTGTTTGAAATAAACGCGAGATTATGGCCTTAATAATTATTTGGAGACTAAGATAAGAGACGAGTTGTAATTTCATTGTCATATGCGTTAGGGCTACCAATCCATCCATCGCTGTTAAAAGAAAATGGTGACTTTATTTAGAACAGTGATGCTTGGACAAAAAATGTACTTACGAAACTGAGTTTGTATGACTACATGAGGGGGAGGAATGATCCGGGGGAGGGGGGAAAGAGACATACTGTATGATGTCTATACTTAATGTCTTTGACCTTTACTTCACCTGAAGACGGGAGCAGATGTCAGCTCCCGAAACGTAGTGAAGAGTCGGCCTTTGGAAATCTACTGTTATTTTTGTGTCTTCATCGTTGTGAGTTGTCTGTGACGTCGTCGTTGTTATCCTGTCTTGTGTCCATTATTGTTTTGGTTCCAGTATTATCTGTGCAGTCTTAATTGTGATGTCCTGCGTTTAACATATTAGTTTGTTTTGTGTATCGACTTTTTGGTTGTTTATATTTTTTTCCCCTTTATTTGTCGATGACTAATTCCTTATGGGATCTTTCATGTTCTGTTGCTTTGGTTTCCGGATGTGTTGACTACAGCCAACTCGGCTTGTTTTCTCTTTTTTCGTATTTCGTTGTTAGTTTTTTTTAGTCTCTTTCTAAGATTTCTGGGACGACATAATATCGCAATGGCGTATGTCCACAATAATACACTTTGTCACGTCTATACTTGTTAACTAGCCCGTAATTCTCACACAGCAGTCAATACAAACGGCTGGTATAAGCTACCTGGCCGGAGATTATACCCTGAAACATATCCAAAGACAACGTTTGGCATCTACGCCAAATTCTATGCCACGGTACTCCGAAACTAATCTCATGTTTGTAATAGCCTTGGTAATCTGTGAAAAAATGTTCTTTCACTTTGGTTTTTGATTCAAGGTGTTGTTTTTTTTTTTCTTTAACGTCAGAGTACATAATAAAACACTCAAACTGCACGTACTCACGTATGCATGTCCTATACAGTACTTCATTACTACAGAGGCATTTATTTTCATTAATAAACATGGCGTTTAAAAAAAAACTACTTCCACAACCAATACATTTTTAGACAAAAATTATTTTGCATAATTGCATATAATTATAAGGTAACTCGGTGGAAGATGTCAGTCATACAATATATTTATTTTTTATGTTTCGTTAATTATTACTCAACATGTTTACAGACACTTTTAGCGCATTACTGACTCACACAAATGTCTAAAGAAATAAGTATCCTATTGTAATATTTTTGCACATTTATTCACAAGAACTTAAAATTCCTTTTATCTTCCCCGAGTTATATACATAATGAAAACGGTTTCTTTTTCCTTCAGTGCTTGTACTTTTCCTGACATTAACTTGATTAGACAGAGATATTACAGTTACAGTTAATCTCCTGAGCAAAGTTCTGAAGAAACGGCTTATCAGTTACAAATTGCACACGACAAATTTAAGTTTTAGTAATTTGGTGAAAAGTGGCATCCTGCCATGTTTGCCAATACTTTAAGGGGAACACAAGAGTCAAGAGAAAGATGCGATCGTATGTCCTGTAGCAATTTGGATGTTTGGTTTTAATTTCGGTAAAGACCAGCAGAAGACCTCTCGGGGCAGGGACACTTGGACAGGAGCTTCAACAAGCCAGGTAGGTGAGTACTTAGAGGGCGGCGGCCCGCGAAACTCTAGACGACTTAGGCCCGAACACATCCGCAGCTCAAAGGTCAAGGAGACTGTTGTACTAACGTCTAATATATACAAACATGTCAATACATCTGGCTCTTAAGGGGCCTCCCTACCCGCGTTTAAAATGTGTTGCAGAGAGTCACGGCTATTCTTTTTTGACGAAACTATTCCACGCGCATTACATTTGTATATCTACGAAAAGAACACACACTTCAAACTATGTAGCTATAGTTTTAAAAAATTCGGCTCGTTTATTAGAAACATCACTTTCGGTCCCCTCAAAATGGCTAAAAAGTAAATTTTCCATACTGTAAAAATAACAACCGGATTCGAAAAACACAACTATAGGAACAAGCGTTAGACTTTGAACTACGCTGCCCATAAATAAAATAATATGGTGACCGCTTAAAGTGCCATAGGAATAAAGGATAATAGTTAGAGATGATGGTATATCACGAAAATGATTTGTGCCAACATATCCTTGAAAACACTGTGGTTTCCCGCAACGTGTATGGTAGGATGACATACGTCTGACACAACGTAGCTGTCTGCAGACCAATAACAGGCATTACATATTGCAATATCGGGATTCTTATTGGCTTAGTCAAATAGGGTAAAAGTTTCACGTTCAGGGAAAAGCCAGTAATATTTCGGTAGACCGAACGTACGTTGAAACCCAGCAAACAGTCAAGTTTTCCCGCGATATACCATCATCTCTAATAATAGTGTAGCAGTGTAGCACTGCACGCCAGCTGAGTGGCTTGCACGGAGAGGCGTTAATGCATTACATACGCCGGCCAATACCAACCTTACCGCTCCTGCATCACACACAAAAACGCAGCCTATCTAGGGAGGCCCCTTAAGGGTGTTCACGTGGCAAAAATGCATACATTTTATATTTGCACTGCATAGCGTTCGTTTTCGCAAAACATGAACTGTATTCAAACTGTAGTTAAAATTTTTTTAAAATGTATACTCATCTACGAAAAAACTATTGAACGTCCAGGTTATAGTGCAGACGCGAAATTGTTTTCGAGTCGTGTTAAAATTAACCCTGAACGTCGAAAACGTATTAATTTGTTCATCCTAAATAACCAAAACCACGTGTATAAACACTCGGAAAGACAGAGTAAGAATAAACACACATTGTGTACGTCAGAGGAAAATAAAAGGTTGAAATTGAACGACGTCTACATAGGATCATCATGGACACAGCGCAGTTGTCTTGTTCCCAGGATGACGTCACCAGTCCGAGGGTTGAAGTGTCAGTCGCGATGATGGATGGCAGGGTGGCATATCCCGACAACAAGCACTCGTCATTTGCTCTGTTCCCACCCTCCTACCTCGTCTGCTGTGAGTGTACACAAACAATGTTGCCAAGCGGAGCGCAACAAACACATTTACCGGAGAAAAGAACATTTTTCACCAATTTATAAAATATGCAAACCTATTTCTGGTGATATTATGAGGCGTTGTTATCAAGAGGGCGTGTCATCTTTAATACTGAAATATTTTATATTCATATAATCTATGAAGAATGTGACGAAATACTGGCAACGTCTCTTAAGATAATCTAGGTAGGCTGCGGTCGTGTGTGTGAAGCACATAATCTATGGACTGCTAATGTCGCCGTCCGGCGAGTGTAACGCAAGATCACATCTACGTACCTACCACGCAACTGGCACAAAGCTTTACTGTAATTAATTATCCTATGAGTCTTTGAGGGCCGCGTTAGCCGAATGGTTTGCCCATTCGCCTCCCACCAAGGCGATCCGGGTTCGATTCCCGGCGGGGTCGGTCCCCGGATTTTCGCATGTGGGAATCGTGCCGGACGATGCCGCTGGTAGGCGGGTTTTCTCGGGATCTTCCGTTTCCCCTGCTCTCTCATTCCGGCGTTGCTCCATACTAACGCCACCTCATGCCACTCCTCACGAGCGCTAGAGACCTAGATGTTGTGCGCTGACCAAAATCTGTCACTCACTCCTATGGGTAAACATATTATTTTATTTACGAAACATAATAGTTCAGATTCCAACGCCTATTTCTATTACTCTACATTTTCGAAGTCGGCTGGAATTTTCTTAGATACGGCAGCCGAAAAAAGCCCCCATTCCTCTTTTTTTAAGCAGCCTGAAAATTGTGTTTTCAATAAGCGAACGTTATTTTGAAACTGACAGAAATACTACAGTTTAAAGTGTGCGTTCTTTTCGTAGACGTACAAACGTAACGCGCGATGAGGTTTCTTTAAAAATAAAATTACTAATAATTGCAACTTGCCGTAACGCGTTTCAAGCGCGGGTAGGTAGTAAAATTAAGAGAAACTTTACATTTTGCGGTTAGGGGAGTATCACTACACTAAATTGACACTAAGGTAATTAAATCATCAGTTTCGTTTTATTATTGCATTTAACTTTCAAAATAAAATCACACTGTACCAAATTGTGCGTCACCGCTTCTAATGACCTCGCTGTCGATGAAACGTAGTAACGTCCACTTACTTTACCCTATAGTAAAGAGTGTGGTGGTACCAGGATTATGGTACGTACTATAAAATCTGTGGTTGTATTAGAGTAATGGTACAAAACCGATAAAATTGTGCATGTACCAGGATTATGGTACGATTCAAAGGCGATATTCTCCCACCTCTACCCTAGGCCCTTATATCGTCCATGGTCGTCCTTCCCAAGGGTACAGCCCTTCCACTTCCCTCCCATTATCATCCACCCCGTCCTCGCAGCGGGGTGGTAGAGGGGTTGTCTGGGAAGGGAGGGGGGAGCGTCGCTGTTAACGGCGTCACCTCGGCGCCGAGACGCCCTGCTGAGAGCCAGACGAGGACACCCCGCGTCGCTGCCGGCGTCCTTGTACGTAGCTCAGGCGCGTCATTCTAACTTTCATCTCCACACACCCTCTCGGAGAAAATAAGTAGGCGGCAAAAAATATAATATTACTAGACAGAGGAAATTTCGTGGTCAGTGCCTTACGTGCGCACCTGCATCTCGGCTTTGTGGTCAGTGATTGGATGCCGTAACACCCAGCGTGTGGAGGTTAAACCCGTAAATCACAGACGTGATGTGTGGCACTTATCCGTGTACTGATTGGCACAGTCGAATGAATAACAACTCTGCACAAAATACTCTTGTCAATATCCATGAAGTTGAGCTGCAAGTGTGCACGTAAGGCACTGAAACAAAGTGGGGCAAAAATATTATCACTAAAAATTCCTGTCCCTAACTATTACGTATACTTTATTTATAAATTTGTTGGTGCATTTACAAGGAATTTATTTGCTTTTTTACAAACCCGTGTAAAAGTGTTTCCCTAGTAAAACTATTGATTTGTAATGTTACAATTATTTTTAAAAATACTTAAGATTACTTTGTAATTAACGAAAACAACGGGTTTGTCGGAAGTTATATACAATTTATAACCTTTGGTATATATTTTGCTGAAAAAAAACTGAATATTCTCAAAAAATGACGGTCAACGAAACACAGAAAAGTGAATAATAGAATATGTAAAATAGAAAGTAACGAATACTCATTACAGTTTAGCTAGTGGAGTGGTGAAGTTTGCTGTTAACAACCTGAAGGGCACAGGTTCGGTTCCAGATGCAGCCGCTAGTAATTTTTGCTCGAAACAAACACACGCAAATAGTTTGTGTTATTTTCCAAATTAGTTCATATGCCTTGTATTGTCAGAAATATGCAGCATGTATTGATTTTATAAAACCATATGTAGATTTACACAGAATTTCCGTGGCACCTCGTTTCCAAGGACTTTTCTTGTAAAATAATAAAAAAAAACTACAGTAATGGAAAATCGATGTTTTAAAACACATACTTTTCAACAGATCGATTAAATACAAACAAAAAAAGTATTCTTCGCGAAATTTGTCGATGAATAATGGCAGATTAAAATGTTTCGCCAAATTTTTAACCTACTTTATATAGTTCGTAATGTAATATTATATACTTCATGCCGAAACCCAAGACATGTAGTTTCCATGTGAATGATTCAATTTCATTATGTTTATTGGTTTACGCGGGGTGCATGTAGTAAAGACATGCAAATTTTGGCAATGGCTTTATGGGATAGCTGGTTGAGATAGTTATTTTTTTAAAGAGTGAAATGTACTCCCAAATAATGTCCATGTAATTAACCTCTTTCATAGTAATAAAAAGTTACGATTTTTCATTGTTTCAATGCTCTTCGACTATAGGAGGTTCGGGATAACGTGAGCACTCAAAAACAGCACTGCTAAAGTTCTATTTCCAGCCAATTCGTATCTTTCCGCCCGTAACGGCTAACTGCGGGACATGTCTAACCTCTGTGGACACGTCACTTGATGTTTGCGCGTCTAAGAAAAATAGTGCAGTCAGCATGAATCGATGCAGATTAATAAAAAAAAAGTTAATGAATTACATTAAATACAATTTTGTTGATTTCAGTTGATTTTGTTTCTGTATTGTTGAATTTAAATATGGAAACAGACGGGACTATACTGCGTAATTTCGCTGCCAACTATACAAGGAGTAAGACTTGAAATAAGGTGGAGTTCCAGTCAGGTGTGGGATACAATTCCTACCTCCATGGATACCGCAACCGAACATAGCTTTCATACAGGCACTTGGCTTCACATGTCCCGGATGAGAAGTATGTAAAGAAAATTGATTATTTGTTTGAAAAATGCCGCTTTTTCAAGTAAATATTGATCTTATGCATTTGCGTAGCTAAACCCGAAATGACACTAATATTTTTTACACTTGCGTGCAAGTTTATGAGTGCACAATATTTTTTATTTCTGCCATTACCAACTAATAAATCATAATGTTTGTAAACAAGCTTTGTTTCCCAAAGTACTCTCCCCTTGCGGTGTGACGTCAGAGGGCGTGTACTTCAAGTCGTCCATTATAGTTAGAGACATAAGAAAATCGCGAAAATGTTTAGCGTAGTCTCCAATAAACTATAGTATATTAACCGTGACACGTGTGAACAGTTTTGTGGCGAATCACACACGCTGTGTGTTCAAGCTGTGCAGTTCTAACTGGGCCTGTTGTAGAGAGAAACAATGCTACAAATAAACCATAGCCAATGTTGATACGAAACATTCAGTGTTATATACATCACGTTGGAGCCTAGCAAACAGTCAACTATTCCCGCGATTTTCCAGTGTCTCTAACTATAGTTAATGTTGAGTTACATGCAGGAACGGCTAGTGATATTTTTCAAAGGTTAAATGTTTAGTGCTCACTTAATCCCGAATGACCTACACACTCGCGTGTCTATACTAGACAGACGTGGCTTCTCCCGCGCACATCTCACGCTATATGAAGACTAGCGTGACGGTCGTAGGCCAGAGTCAACATAGGCGTGCCCCTGACTATCTTCCAACACTTCCCATCTCGTTGTGACATCACATGTGCGTGGATGTGTGTGCGCCACCGGCCTTGCTGCTGCCCCGATAACAAGGTACGTACAGATAATGGTATATGGCGAATATGTTTTGTGTCAACATACCCTTGAAAACGCTGTAGTTTCTTGCTACATACACGATTCGGTGATATACGTCTGACACAACGTAGCTGCCTGCTGTCTGTCAAATATTACAATAGAGGGATTCTTATTGCGTCAGTCAAATAGGGTAACAGCTCCAAGTACAAGCTAAAGCCAGTCATCGCCTGGTATGCTGAGCGTGTGTTGAAATCCAGCAAACAGTCAAGTTTTCCCGCGATAACCCATCATTAGTAGAGAGCGGAATAATTCGCGGGTTCGTTGACCCGTAGGCTATCCTGCAAGAATATTTGTGTACTGAAGTAGACAACGGATGTTCATTAGCTGCTCGCTGTTAAAGTAATATAGGACTGTATTACTTACACTTTTTATTATTGGCTTAAAGACTTCCAAGAGGTGTCCAATGTGTCAAATACCAATAGCGAAAATGACACAAACTTACAATTGTTGGAATTCTAGCTTGCGCGAATTTTTCAGGTCTCTAATCATTATATATTATCAAGGGAAAACTTGACTGTTTGATGGGTTTCAACGCACGTGCAGCTGATTATTACTGGCTTTCTCTTGTATGCGGAGCTGTTGCCCTATTTGACTGAGCCAATAATAATCCCGCTATTGTAATAGTTGATGCCTGTTGGTCTGCAGGCAGCAACGTTGTGTCAGACGTATAACACCCAGTCACATATGTCAAGAAACTACAGTGTTTTCAATGTTACGTTGGCCGAAAACATTTTCGCGATATACCATCATCTCTAAAGATAAGGTAACATCCACTCGCATTTGAAAACCACATACATAGAAACATGAAACGGACTTGGAACCAATATTCCCACAAATACAACTATATGGCGACAGCTTTAAGTCTCAAGTCAAAATAACAACAGTCAAGCATTGCATGCTTGTTGGGTGGTTCGGGCGAAGAAGTTATGCTGCATTACATACGTAGTTCTCCATCGATTTAGTGCGTTACGCACGCTTTCTAGGCAGCCACCTGGACAGTCATTCGCGGTTTATCAACAGTCATTCACAGCTTATCAACAGTCATTCACAGCTTATCAACAACCATATGCAGCTTATCAACAACTATTCACAACTTATCAACAACTATTCACAGCTTATCAACAACCATTCACAGCTTATCAACAACCATTCACAGCTTATCAACAGCCATTCACAGCTTATCAACAACCATTCACAGCTTATCAACAACCATTCACAGCTTATCAACAACCATTCACAGCTTATCAACAGCCATTCACAGCTTATCAACAACTATTCTCAGCTTATCAACAGTCATCCACATATGCTAATAAGAGTCGTTCACAGTTTATTAATAATCATTCACAGCTTATCAAGTAATCCACAGCTTACTAACATTCATTCACAGTTATCAACATTTATTCACAGCTTATCAATGGCCATCCAAAGCTTATAAACAGTCATCCACGGCTTACGAACAGTCATACGTAGCTTATCAACAGCTATCCACAGATTATCAACAGCTATCCACAACTCATCAACAGTCATTCACAGCTCATCAACAGTCATTCACAGCTTATTAACATCCATTTACAACTCATGTACAGTCATTTCGATGTTATATTTAGCACTTCGCGCTCGTTATTTTTCAATATTTAACCCTTTGTATTAGTTTCCAATTTGCCTGTGTTCATTGAAGGAGTAAAATATGTTATCAGCATTTACTAGTAGCAGCTCAGAAGAAAAACAACTTGTGGTTCGCGATAAAGTGGGAACTTACAGACAACAGCCTTGTCTAAAATAATCATTAAGAAACATATCCTGATCTTCAGAAGTTAACTTGTGAGTACGGTACAGTTTATAAACTCCCATCCCATGGTTACTTACGATGACATGCTTACATTTAACACTGGCAGGAAGCTAAAAATTAAATCAAAGCCAGAAAATTAAATAGGATTTCAAAAGTGTTCATTTTGTCCTGAACCGCCTATACATATTTCCAAGTACACAGACAAAAGTACAGGTTACTTCACACATTGACTGCGGAATCTGTTTATCCACATGTTGGATGATATAATTCAAAGTGCAACAAAAGCAGCGAGCTAAGTGTAGAGGAGCTACAGCAGGTAGACAGGCAGATACTCACGTATTACGGCGTGTGTGCGCTGCTGCTGGTGGTAATGCTGCAAGTTGTGATGGTGCTGATGGTGGAAGGCGGGCTGCACGGCGGACGACGGACCTGCCACCGGCTCCGACATCTGCAGCTGCGTCCCGGCCAGGCTCGCCGACTGCTGCAGACGTCGGAGCACGTCCTCCTCGCTGTCGGAGCTCGACTCTGGCACGCCGTACGAGTACGCCTTGTCTGACAACAACACAACACCGCACATGGAGCGAGCAGCAAGCAAAATAATTTTTGCTAGCTGACGGTATACATTATTTTATAAAACGCTCTAGCAAAATTGTGTATCTTATGACTGTAAACAGTCTCAAATGTTTTCAGAGAATTTGGTTAAAAAATATTCGAGTTGTTTGCAATTGTTTGAAATAAATGAAAAATCATGGCCTTAAGGGAGCCGCCTATCTGAGCGTTAGAGGTTGAGAAGCGACGGAGTTATGAGGGCGACCTTGAAACCCACATCAAACGCCGCATCGCCACAACGACACACGCGCTCAAGGAATATCGATCCTTCTCAGCTCGATTTTACGGCTTTCCTCAGAAATCAGGAAATAGGGAGTTGTAAGTTTTTCGCTTTGACACGTCAAAGTTTATAAGTACTTGCCATCTTTAAGAGTAAATATTTATTCAAAATTACTAAGTCGTTTCGCGTGATCTCTTGCACCGCAGTTAAATGCACGAGGTTCCGGCGTCAGAGATAGTGCCTCAGAAGTTCGTAACACTGGAAACAATTTTGTTTAAGACGTTGGCTAAAACTATTGTCTAGGATTGCTATTGATTAGTTTTCGCAAATTGGCTTCAAGAAACCTACAGTCATAGTTTAATGCTTTTAGCGTTGAAATATGTACCACGCTCTCTTAAGCGGCGACCCTATAATTTTATTGACGCCTCACTGTAGCAAAGTCCAATACATCTGCAGACCTCAATCTCGAACAAATCCGATACATATACCTTGAGAAATAACCGCATGAAAAAGCCGATTTTAGCCAAGTTGGAAGGCTTTAAAATAATGCTTCCAATATTTGTGGTGTCCTAAAAGTCACAATCACAAGTAGTGTGAAGTGTGTTTTATTTTCGTAGATAAGCATTGTGGACGCACGTTTACTGGTCTCTGAGCAATAACGTAACTCTGAACACGATACACGCAGTTTGAGCGCCAGCCAGGCGGCCACCTGAACAACGTTATTCTGTCCATGCCCGAAGTGCATTTTTCTATTCGAACATTGGCACAGTTGGCGCATGTAGAATAGTTTCGTGGGGGAATAAATACATATTTCCCTGTACATTGCCATGAATTTGAAGCACGTACGGAGAGCGAGGGGCCTTAAAATGGGCCTTTCCCCCAGTCCTTCAATTGCGTTGCAGCGAGTTACGACTATTCTCTTTTTTTTTTTTTTCGAAACTATTTAACGCACACTATATCTGTATATCTACGAAAATAACATAAACTTCAAACTATGTCCTATAGTTTTAATAGTTCAGCTCCTTTATTAGAAACATTATTTCCAGGCCCCTAAAAATGCCCAAAAATGACTTTTCGGACTGCCGTATCGGAAAATTAACAATCGAATTCGAAAACCACAACTATAGAAACAAGCGTTAAGACTTTTAACTACGCTGCCCATAAATAATTTATTTTTCCATATACCGATTACAGATTTACATAAATACTATTTATATAATGGAAGACATCACACTCACATAAGCAAAGCTTGTGTGTGGGTTCTACTAGACAAATTATTTTCTATAGCTGCGGTTAATTATGTAAGAAAACTTGTAATCTGGCATAAATTAATTTGAGAACAAAAATTGAATGCTGCTTGAATAAAAAAATTTTAGTTTTAGATGGATACAGATTATACTTAACAATTTGAAACAATGTCGTCATCGCTCAAAGACCCATAGTAAAAAATATAATAGTAAAGTAACGCACGCCATCTGAGTGGCTTGCGCGGAGAGGCGATAATACTATACATACGTGGGCTAGCGGCAACCCTACCTCTCCTGCCTCACACACACAAAAGCAGCCTATCTAGGGAGGCCTCTTACAGCCAGTTATCAGGCAGCGTGGTTTTATTCGCTGGAGACAATAATAGAAGGTGAGAAGTGCTTTACTTGTCATAGAAAGTGTACACTTGAATCGAAGTTTCACTCGTATCGTAAAAGCAACATTGCCTCGCGCGATTTTCACCGCCGTGTTTTTATTTTTATATTAGTACCAGTTATTATTTTTATTGTTTTAGACACATAATGTTACTAAATTTTTCTCCTATATAAATTTGTTATCTCGCACAGTTTTTGCGCAATGGTTCGTTAAAGCCAACATTTGCGTGTTTCCGTTTTAAGGACTACACATAAACCAGTTCACTTACCAAACTGAAAAAAATTCACAGTGGATAAAGATGTTGTAGGCTATAAATTCAGCCATGTTAAAGCACAAAATAAAATGTTATTGTATTTCTTTTTAAAAATTATTGAATTTTTTAAAATTTTAATTTCAAATTTAAGCATTTTTATTTAAATACAAAAACATTTCTATTTTTTGTTTTATGTACGTGACATTGTAGCCTGCGAAGTCTTTATCCACTGTGAATTTTTTTTTCAGTTCGGTACGTCAGTTGGTTTTAGTGTAGTTCTTAAAAACGAAAATATGCTAATTTTTGTTTTTAACAAGCAATTACGCGAAAACTATGAGAAATAAAAAAATTTCATATCAGCCAAATTTAGTCACAGTTTGTTTCTAAAATAAGAAAAAAATACCTGGTGCAAACGAAAAATAAAAACTGGGTGTGAAATGTGCTGTAACCGCGCTCTTAAGGATGCTCAAGTGCGATAAAATCATAATTTTTTATCTTTATGAAATAGTGTTAGTTTTGTAGACAATACTTGTGAGTACTGTTTCCTCTAACGAAACAATTTTAGCTTTCATAATTTTATCATAACTGTGCGACAAAATCAAAATTTGCGTGTTCTGCTGCCATGAAAATAGTGAAAACCAACTGACCTACTTGAATAAAATAATTCACTGTGATATTACATCTCATGAGCTATGCAATAAAGTATTTACAAAACCATAACGTAATATTTTGAATTTAAAAAAAAATTACAGAAAAAAAGTTGAAAATTCAGAATTTTTTTTAAAATACAAAAATTGTTCACGAGATTTTTAAAAAGTGTTTTACTACATAGCCCGTGGCATATTATTCCACTAAGAATTATTTTATTTACGTAAGTCGATAGGTTTTCACTATTTGCATGGCAGCAGAACATGCCAATTTTGACTTTGACGCACTGTTATGAGAAAACTACGCCAGCTAAAATTGTTTCGTAAGAGGAAACAGTACTCACAAGTATCGTCTACAAAACTAACACTATTTCATATAAATATAAAATTATGATTTTACCCTTAACGCAGCGTATAATTTCCCTAACTTCTGTCTGAACCACATCACACGCCAAAACAAATCATCTGGCTCTTCCTCGATGCTTCTGACAATCCCCGGGCATTAATGTCACGTTTGAGACAGAGATTAATTGTTCGCTTCTATTTGCTCAAACATGACGATTCCCAACATTTTCCGACATCACATTCCTTACTTGAAATGCTAGAAGCGTAAGAAATTGAAAGATCGGTGATGCGTGCAATATTAAGTAAACAACACTTGTAAGAGAAAAATAAGAATTTTTATGTGGACGCCAGCTCAAAATGTGTTTTTTCAGAACACGGAAGATAAAACTTCAGAGAGGATAATAATGTTATCAACATGAAGTTAAAGGTACTGTCGCAAAAATACGCCCTACAAAAAAAAATTATTTAACATGGTTCTTACATGTCAATGGTCGAATAGCTTTAGCAGAATTAAATGTAATGAAACTTTTGACTACTGAAAATATTTAAGGCGCATTCACAAAATGTAAAAATGAAATTACTTTCGAACATTTTTAATAAATTGCCAATTAGGTTATTTTCTGAAAATGTTTCTCTTCGATGAAAAAAAAAAATCCTGCTGATTGGTTGAAGTAGTTTGTCTAAAAATATTTTTGTAACAGATCAACTCGACAAATATTACTTTTTGCAGAGGTGATATTTTTGATTCTTTCTCCAATAGTACTGAAAATATATGTTTTCCGCCCAGATTTCTTTCATATATGAAATAACTGACGGATGTCTTTAGCGAAGCGGAGCTGTAGAAATTGCGCGGGGTTCTCTGGATATAATGAAAGAAATTGTGTTATAACTTTGCCAGAAAACTCATATTTTTCGAGTTAGTGAGAAGCCTTACTTCTTACACCGCAACATACGTGACCCTCCTTGTCCTCCATACCTATGTTAGAAATCTTGTTTTCATCCCCGCTGTTATTTAATAATGTTCCTTTCTTCCCTCGTATTTTCATTTCATCTACTCTCGTCACAAGCGCTCGGCTTCTTGTCGTGTCTCGCGTTTATACAGCATGTTCCGCATGTACCAATACAAGACAGGCTGAATATCGCGAGTGTCCATAATCTATGCGTTCCTGAATTAACATCCGGCTCTTACATGAACTAAAATATCCTATTCTATTACATGCAATTTACTATGGAGCAAGTAACAAACGTATAGAGAATTTTTAGTAGTAAATAGTTTCTCCACTTGTCAGAATTTATCAGTAATACAGAAAATGAACTTTTGAAATTTTGTAGGTATACTACATTACAGTTATTTAATTTGTCTAACCTTTATTTATTTGCAATTTTTCGAGTTTCCATCAAGACGAACAACTTTTCAGCCAACATTCCACCTTCAACATCAAGGACGGTCGTTATATAATGTAGGGTTACACTTACTTCTTACAATGGGCTCTGTCATGAAACATAAAGGTCCTATAACACGGTAAAATTTTGTTTCAATTTTCTTTCAGATTTCTTGAATGTCATGCGAGGCCATGTTGACTACATTACAACTGCCATTTTGTCTTCTAATTTATTGAATGTCTTGAATTTCGTCACAGATTTTCGTTTCGAGCATGTTTAAAATGAAAAAGAAATGCGAGCGTTGTTTTTTTTTTTTTTATGTAATGTATACAAAATAATAAGACCTTTTGTATCGACTAAAGTAAATATTTTTGGTTTGTGCAGAGTAAGTAGAAAATGTAGATACTATTTATCTTGTGAATCATTTGTTTAAAAATCGACGTGATAACTTTTAAAGTGGCCCCTGCAATGTCTAGTGAATTATATTTCTTGAACAGCTACACTACTCAATGCTTTGAATTCAAGAAATATTTGATCGAGTGAAAGGCCCTTAAGCAACGTAGAAATAATACTAAATATATTTTGCTGCACTGAAACAGTACATTTGCAATTAAATATGCACATTTAGATTCTAATGATAACTACACGCACATGCACACACCATATTTGTGTACTTTGTTTTTATCGCGACAGTATAGGAACATTTTTTTCAGACACTAATACGCAGTTGTGGCTTGCTAGTAACTAACAAAAATGTGTTAATTAAATCATTCTGGTGATTTTTATTTTAAATAATTGTGAACACAGCAAAAAAAAAATCTTTCTAAGTAAAACAGGAGATTACTTTACGATATATGATATTTCTTTAAAGCTTAAAACAATTCTCAAAGCAGTGACATGAGAGATCATATATTTTTTAAAGCGACCACTTTACCGTGAACACCTCAGAGTTTTCTTGTACTCGTAGAACGAACCACAGACAAATGAAATAATTTTAGAAAAAAAAAACTTGTATCTTTGGCTTCCGGTTTTTTCTTAATCAAGCAGAGCGCATCTGCGAGAGAGGCTGCGTAGTCGCAAGGGACGGGAAAAGGTGTGCGTGCGTGCGTGTGCATGTGTGTGCGGCGGGGAGGGGGGTAGTTTCCGTACGCGCGAAGGCAGAAAAAAAATTGCCCACGGCCCTGGAGACTCGAGGGGCATACGTGCCTGGAATGTAACGCCAGCCTATTTCTGCGAGTTGGCTGGAGAGATGGGTAGGTGAAGCAGGGATAAAAGTACGGGGTGGGGGGAGGGTGATAGCAGGCTATGCCGTAGCCCATTACCTCCGCGCGACTTTGGGTCGGAACCATCCTCCTTGGTCGGAACCCACCAGGGGCAAAGCGGAGCGGGAGGGCGCTACATGTAGAGACGAAATAGGCGATAGCCTCTCAAAGTCCTTGCACTTCTCCCTCCCCTCTCCTTACCTACACCATCACCTCACAGATCCAAGAACTGGCCTAGCTTCGAGCAGTTGTGCTGCCACCGTCAAGCAATGTGACTTTGTGCCACTCATAATATTTTATTTTTAAATAATATCAGTGAAAAATAATTAACTCTGAGCATTATAAACAATTTTTAACCATCGATATCAAATTTAAATTTATTTACTAAACAACCGCAAAATAAATACTGTAAAAGGCACAGAGTCGCCCGCAGTTGGCACAAAAAGTTTGACACTTCCAGAAAATTTACGTCAACATTTACAAACATAACCTCACTGTTCCGTTGTGCGTCGTTCCGCAATGAAGCTACGACGACAATTATCAGTTGACAATGCGATATGTGGTCATAGCATGTATGCTACTTCTACAGACCTAATTACAGTCACTGTAAAATCGCGGGAAAAGTTGACTGTTTGCTAAGCTCCAACATACTGTGAATAACACTGAAGATTTTGTATCGATATTGGCTGTTGTTTATTTGAAGCATGATTCTCTCTTCAACAGGCTCAGTTAGAACTGTGCAGATTTAATACAGAGCATGTCTGATTTGCCCCAAAACTAGTCACTCGTGTCACGATTATGAAACTACAGTTTATTGGAGACTATTTTAAATACTTTCGCGATTTCCCAGCGCCTCTAGACATATTGTGGACCTTGCGTACTTTACTTCTTTACGGGACATATTTTACCCCCCTATCCCGCATAACTGTTCACAGAAGAATTACAGACGTTGAGTTGTAGTGCACCAGGATTACCATTGGTACAGTCCACGGTCTATGAAGGTAGAGGTCTTGGTACTGAGGAATAAAATGTGACTCCCTTCTTGTCGCCGAGCGCTAGTAGTAATTTGGTGGAAGATTTGTCTTGTTTTGTATTTGGTTTAGCTAAAAAAGTGAAGTTGTTACCGGAATTGCGAGTATTATATCGAAGAAAAAAATTGGGAACGTAATTTTGTATTGGAACACATTTTTTACAACAATAAAATTTAATTAATCTTTTACATGTAGATTCACATTGCAACGATTCTAAAATTTTGTAGGGCACGAAATATAGTTTTTGTTCGAATGTGTTCACTAAAACAATAATACACAATATATTTCTTCAGAATACTTTTATAAACAGTTCCACACATTCCAATGCATTTATGGACATGGAACATGTATATACTATATCAGCTTACCTTATTAACATTATTTTATGTAAATAATTGGAAAAATGTTAAAACGCGAGATGTAAACATGACAAATATTCCACCAAATTACTACTAGCGCTCGGCGACATGAAGGGGTCAGTTTCTCTTGCTGGAGAGCATACGCAGTGTCAAGACCTCTTCCTCTTAGACCGTGGTCCAGTCAAATAACGACTCACCAGTAACGAGAGGAAAGCGTCAGAAATGAATACACTGCATCGAAGCCTAGGAGTGAATCCGTGAGCGAGATATTATGGTCAGCGCTGGTGAGGAGTGACATGAGGTGAGTATGGAGCGGCGCCGGAATGAAGGGGCGGGGGAAACGGGAGATCCTCGAGAAAACCCGCCGACCAGCGGCATCGTCCGGCACGATTCCCACATGCGAAGATCCGGGGACTGACCCCACCGGGAATGGAACCCAGATCGCCTTGGTGGGAGGTGAATAGTCTGACCATTCGGTCACCAAGGTCCCTGGAAGTCTGGGAAACAGTCACGTTTTCCAGCGATAAATCACCATCTCTAAGCATTCTTAAATAACTCAGGAAGAATCCTAGGCCAGCTATGGCGTTGGGGTAGGTGTCGAAGGCGGAAGGACTTCTCCGGGGAAACTACGAGAATGGATGTCGAGCCAGCGGGCAGATGTAATTACGGAAGAACTGAGCGAGAGTAGGGCATCGAGTTACGTTACCACTCGGCAGCAAACATCACACAGGGCTTCCTCTGGGACTAAATTGGATGTGCGCCGCTCGCCGAGTACAATAACAATTGAGAGGAGACATCAAGAGACGAGGTCGAAGAAGACAGGCAGGAGAGGTCGAGGAGTGAGGAAACATCAGTCACAAGACTGCGGGGAGGCGGGGGTGCAGGGTGTGTGACAGTCGATACCACCCTCAGTAGCTGGGGGGGGGGGGGGCGACTTGTACACTTGCGCAACATACAAGACAAACACACACATGGAATATGACTAGAGTTAGCGACCCCTGTTTTTAGCAAAAAGAATTTTGCCCCAGTTTGTTTCAGTGCCTTACGTGCACATCTGCAGCTCTGCCTCATGGTTATTGGCAGCGTGTCTATGTCTGTCATTTGACTGAGCCAATTGCAATAACGTTCCTGCAACACCACACGTCTGTGATTTGCCGGTAGAATACCAAGGCTCGTGAGAGTTAAAATATCCAATCGCTGACCATGAAGCAGAACTGCAGATGTGCACGTAAGACACAGACACAAAGTGAGGCAAAATTCTTTTCGCGAAAAACAGGGTCCCTAACTAGAGTCCACGATTTTTGGTGAAGATAATTGCAACAATTAGTTTCAATACCTTATGCACATCTGCAGCTTTGCTTCATGGTCTGTGATTGGCTTTTTTTACCTCTTGGCGTCTCGAGGTTCTACCCGCGAATCACAAGACGTGTGGTGTCGCAGCACCTTGTTCTGGTTGGCACAGTTAAATGAGAGACGCACGTGCAATAATTAGAACCACGACTTAATGGCGAAAATATTTTTGCAACATTTGGTTTCAATGCGGCATGTGCAGCTCTGATACATCGTCTGTGATTGGATGGTTTTACTTTCACTTGCCTGGGCAAATAACAGACGTACGGAGTCACGATAATCTTTTTCTGATTGATGTAGAAACGTGTCTGAACAAAGACCCTCTGCCAGTAATCACGAAGCAGAGTGAGACACTGAAACGATGTGGGGCAAAAATATTTTCGCGACAAAATAGTGGCCCTAGCATTAATACATATATAAATAAACGTCCTCTAATAAAACATCTACCCGAAAAAAAAGCTCATCGAATTTTGATGAGCACTAGTCCAGGTTTTATTGACGATTGAGTATTCCAGTCCGCTCGACATACCCCTTAATATGCTAATGTAGGCTCATTTAGTATATCTTGGTAATTTAAATTAAGTTTTGCAAAAATGAAACGAAATCTGTTACATTTTTTAAACCGGTGGATACAAATTCAACAACGTGTACAGTGCAGAGTAAATTATTTAAAAATAATTGTAGCCGAAGCTAATTCGTATTTGATTTTTTACAAGTGTTTTGTATTCAGATGTTTGCAATTTCCAGAAAGTGAAACTTTTATGCCGTTTTTCTCTGCAATAGTATGATGAAATAATAATGTGTATTTTATGCAATTGAATAGACTATAATAAATCGAGCTGTTGTTTATATGTTGTTTGCAAACAATTATATCATGAAACTTGCTGCTGCAAACATGGGAACAGACTATTTTAAAAAATAAAAATCTGGAAAATAAAAATTGTTAAGTTTATACATGCATGCCCGTGCCCCATTTTTCCAGTTTCTACATTGGCCACTGTATTCAGAAGCATTAGATTGCTGTTTTCAGAAAGTGTAACTTTTTTTGCATTTTTCCTGCAGTAGGGTGTTGAAACATGTATTGTAGGAAAATTTATAGAATACAATAAATCAAGTAGTTGTTTACATGTTGTTTGTTAATAAATAAAGTCATAAAACTTGTAACTGAAACATTGAAAATAATTTAAAGTAAATATAGTCAAGTTTATGAATGCGATAAACCCCTTCCCTTTTTTTTTTCTTTTTTCAACTTCTTGATACACCACTGAAAATGGGGCAGGTCAAACTCAATGGATTAGCTTTGTCCAACGCCCACAAAGAAATGTTAGAAATGTTATAGATACGTCCTGTAAAATAAAGAAAAGACAAATTAATATGAGTAGCCTTATTGGGGTGAGTAAAATGAACAATTGCAGTAGTACATCTGAATACAAAAATGTAGCAAAAAATTTAAAAGTGATTTATTTCGGCGATAGCTTTGCCTTTAATGATTGTTGTACCCTAATGTGTACACACACACACACAGATATATATATATATATATATATATATATATATATATATATATATATATATATATATATATATATATAT
>PNEQ01020678.1:0-26254 GCA_003012365.1 Medauroidea extradentata | reverse complement strand
GATATGAGGCCATCTGGAGAGGCTCCTAAATAAGGATACTCTGTACTGATAAATAATCCACATTTATCAACTTTGAGTTCAAGGATTTCACTTACAGATTGTACTGCAACTGACTCATTTTCGATACCCCATCGAGTACTCTCATTCCCATAAAATGTTTGGTAACGAATTGATTCTACAACTGATGAACAGGAAGTAGTCGCTTTCATCTTGCAAATTTGCCCAAACTAGGAAGCAGTTAAACGTTTTCGTCGTTGATTCATTCCTGAGAAGACTGGTTTCTTGTATTTACTTCAATTTTTTTTTTTTTTTTTTTTTTTTTACAAATTCCTTTGTACACTCTTCTTTCAACTCCTTACGGGCTTGGGCCTGAGTTTCTTCGCATTTAACGACAATTATTTTTTAAAACATAAATAGGAGCCGATATCGTAAAATCGCTTCGTAACTTTGTTATGGCTGGTTTAAACGGCATACTCTAATTTTGTCGAGTCAGAAGACTGCAACATAGTTGCTAATTAGTTAATTAATGAGATTTCCTTTTAATTGATAATTAGCTCTACTCATCATACAGTTTGTCTCGAAAAATTACATTGTATAATGAAACCAATTTTCAAAAAAGTTACGAAGCGATTTTACGATATCGACTCTCGTAAATATTAAAAAAAAATAATTCTCTCGAAAGCCGAGAAACTCGGGCCCAAGCCCTTAACATACTGTTCTCTTGATACATTCATCTCATCATCTGTAATATCAGGCATCAGTTGCGCTGCATCGGGTCCATAACGCTCATCTGGTTCTGTACTCGTGTACGCAAGTTTTCTCTTGACTCTAGGTTTGTTTCCTGACAGCCGTGATGGTTTCGAATTTCTATTTATTTGGCTAACAAATTTCTTTGTGAAAACAGCTAGACATTTATTTGTCTTTGTTTTGTGGATGACTCTGTGCAAGTCAAGTTTTGCGTTGAAGTCATTGTGTTTGAATTAATGTGCAAAAAAGTATCACGATAGGATACATTTTTTCATGTGTCATTCGTGTAAGTCAGTAATGAGTTATAAGTTTCTTTAAAAATTTTTCGAATAATACTTAACACAACGTAGAAAAATTGTATACCGGCATTTCCCCTCAGCTGGCATCTCCCGACTTACCTTAATTTTATAGTAAACAAACATATTCTTACTATAACAGAGTTATTTGTGACCCTGTCTGCATTATTAAAAAATGCCACCAAACATTCCTAAAATTGTCAGAGAGCTGAAAAAACATTCATAGTTATATAAAAAATTTAACATGTTTTTTGCATCTTTTGTTCGTAAGTTGGCAGTCAAAATTTAAGTAATATACAATGCAACTTTAAGCAGGTACCGAACATGGAGCCGGACAAGATTAAAGACGCCTGCTTATTTGTCGCATTCTGGACAACCCATGCACTGTGGAGGATGTTTACATAGAAGAAGTAACAAAGCCATTGCAACAGAAAAATTTTGGATCTATTTACCGGTGGTGAAAATTCTGTGATCCTACTAATTAGTTTGCACTTAGCGGCAGTGTCTATGTAGACTAGACGAGTGTGTCGGTTAACTGCGATCGCTAGAGTCACGATTTTGTCACGAAAAAAAATCCCACATTTTTTTTCAGTGAATCCCGTACACATCTCCAATTCTGCTTCACGGTCAGTGATTGAATGTGTCTTGATGAGAGATGTCGCTTTACAAAAGCACGCTGATAATAACAACGAAACAGGACTGCAGACGTGCACGTATGGCACTGAAATAAAGTGGAGCGAAATACATTTCGCGAAATAAATCGTGGCCCCAGCTATCTCTTCACTGCTTCTATATCTCAGACACGCAAATACCTGCAGGCAGACGCTCCAGTAATATTACGATGAACGTCACAAGATTGTTCCTTACTGTCGTGTGAGGTAGCTGCAGTCGAACGACCTGATCGCTTAGTTCCCATCATGGCGAATATGTTTACCTTGCGCTGTTTATGCGTGGCTTTTTAACTACTAACATATAATTAGGCATAGGTAGTAAAAATTCATTTTAATAGGCATAATTTTCTAGACTGACTGTGGCCTAGTTCTATGTTAATACTTCAATAATATTCCGTTCACTGTGGTGCAAAGTGAATTTAATTCACTCCATAATAGTAGGTCTACCGTTTTTCTAATACTTCTCTAAATTTCGAAGCAACAAATATTGGCGAATGATAGAGGCCATTAATTTTCCTGTCCCTAACCATCATATCTTACTACCTTACGACATTAACAATTTGCCAGTAACATTTTTTATCTCCAATTACGCGCTGGATTCTTATACTCCCGTTCTGGCACATTTCTGTATTTTCGACTAAACTACGTTTTAACAATTTTTCAGTCATACACGTCTAAAGCTGGAAAACGATGATATATATATATTTTTTTTTAAACATATTTTATCCCATCAATGTGTGTCGTACTATGACAGCGAGCAAACGGGAAGTTTGCGAAACATCTCGTACTCGCAAGTCGTCACAAATCGCGCACGCCAGGCAGACGTGTGGCTAACCCCCCAGCTGTCAGTCGTGAAACGTGATTGATAGTAGAGTGATAGGCAGCGGTAATGACGGGCGTTTGTTATCCGTACGTGGCCTCCGGATGTCTCGCGGTCAAGGTCCCCCGGCAGGACGTCGTGAGGTCGAGGGTTAAGTTCGCAGTTTAGACTCAGCCGCAAGACACCCTCGAGCTATAAACGGGAGGCGTAACGGATCAAGCAAACATTTCATACCGGCTTCCTTCAGCAAACATTTATCAAGTTGAGCGAACTTACAGGTCGGCTACTGCCTGCGGTAATTTATTGATCTGCGCGTATATTTTTGGAATGAACATCAACACGGAGGAAAAAGTAAGAGCACTACTAACTTTTTTTTTTTTCAGTTTATAAATATTCACAGTACTAAACATTCAAATACATGACTCATTGACCAACGTCAGCTTACTGGCGTTCGTGAGCTTAGTTCCAGGTGCTTGCTATTTATCTGCTCTAGGCAGACCAGTTGAGTCAACTACGAGTAATGAGCAGACCAATTAAGGGATATGGGAAGGTAAGATGTCGAGCGAACGACTGGAATATTCAATCGTTGATAAAATCTAAACTACTCATCATAATTCGACAGGATTTTTTTACCGAGTATATATTTTATTAGCGGATGTTTATTTATACAACACAGGACAGTAGTATGCTTTGCTTTCAAGTAAACATTTTAAATCGGCATTTAGGAAAATGAGAGATTGTAACCACAAAATCCATAAACGTGAATACTGTAATTTTTATCATTCTTAGTACTATAATATCCAGGACTGTATAATAACAGAATTTCAAAAGTATTCGCCTTCTGATTTTTAAGTAATTTTACTCTCCAAAAACCTCTGCACGAGTGGTGTACATTTGTTCAAATTATTTTTAAATCACAACGCAAATATTTTTGAATTTCGATTATTATAGCTATAATCGTACTTAACAATATAAATATTACTGTTTTCCATTTTTATGGATTTTGTGGTTCCAATGCCTTAATTTTCTAAATGCAGCACGTCTCAGACATATACAGAGCAGCAGAGTCTATCACCAAATAATAACACTTATATTACATGTCTCCACGTGTAGCTCGTAGATGCATAACACCGTCCATAAATGTCACTTTTACGACAAACAAATTACATTTACTTCTAAAATATTTTAGGTTTATCTGCCATGTTACATGACCGCGCATGTCTTCCACCCGTACGGAGCAAGTCCTTGGGCCCGTCGAATAAGACTTCAAATGCTATTCACACGTAAATAACTGAATTAAAAGTAATTATATTGAATCCTGCGTGAAACTCATCTAAATTAATATACAGGATGTCCAGAGCCAACTACACAATAAGCGCACCACGCGAATCCGAGACTAAATTGGAGACGAAAATGTAATCGGCGAAATGTACGACGACATTTTTCGTACAAAATGTGGCAACACTTGTCCCCTTTTTCGCTCCACGTACACGTATTACTTTACGTATGGTTATGCCGAGTAAACGTAGAATCATGTTTGTCCTGCTTGGGATTTTAACCTGCACAGTAATATTCAGGTCAGAAAATTAGTAGTGAGATAAGTAATATATCTGTGGAGCGCACGAGGGGTCTAATTACAGTGCGGCGTTGCCACATTATGCACGTACAATGTCATCGTAAAACATTTTGTCACTAACATTCTCGTCTCCAGTTAAGCCCAGAACTCTCGTGGTGAGTTAATTATGCGTTTGTTTCTGGGCATATCCTGTATAACTACTGTAGAAGTTGACAGAAATTACTTGGCAAGGTTTTTACAGGTCAAATGTTCTGTTAAAGACAACGATATTTCCATTAACTTTGTGTAATTTTCCGATCATCTGCATTGTCACTGATCTTGATTGGTCTGTCGTGGTTCGCATAGCTAGGCTAAGAGAGTCTGTCGTCTGTACTAATTGCATGTTGTTTCCTTAACAGTCTTTCTACTAAACGACACGATGATAAATTATTTTTAAAAAATCCTAAGTGAAAAATTCTAGCGCAAGATGTATGTTATTTTTTGAAGGGGTTCGAATCGGTTTCATTAAGTAGAGGAAATTTTTGGTAGAAAATGTTGTAGTGTAAACGATTTAACAGCAACCTTTCAGAAAAGATAAATAATTCTGGGCAAATGTTTCTATGTTAAATCTTCTGGAGGGAGGGGAATGCTTTAATGGCGTTCACTGCAAAAGCGACGCAGGGTACCTTCCTCGTAATCATAACTTATCTCCCTTACACTTAACGCCACTAACAAATACATACCTGTTAAATATACGTTCGGTAGTTTTACAACTCAGAATCGTCCCGCCTGCAAAAACAAACATACTTATTACCACTACACGAATCAAGCCATCTTAAGAAGTCACGTGTTTATGATGACTCATCGATGGTGCAGATACAAAACGGTGTGTCTCTGAATATATTTTCTGTTCAGTATAAATAACAATATTTAAATAACAACTACATATTTGTAAAAACAGAATGCTGCGAAATTGCATGTCAGTATTTTGGGGTAACACTTCCTGTCATATTACTAATATGCACGGCGAGCGGGCTGGAACATACTGCTGTGGAATGTACGTAGATAGAGATAGAAAATTTAGCGAAAAAATTTTGCAGCACTTTGTTTCAGTACCTTACGTGCGCACCTGCATCTCTGCATTGTGGTCAGTGATTGGATGCAGTAACACCCAGCGTCTGTAGGTTAAACCCGCAAATCACAGACGTGATATGTCGCAGTTATCCGTGTACTGATTGGCACAGTTAAATGAATAACTTCTATGCACAAAAACACTCTGCAAATAGCCATGATGTTGAGCTGCAGATTTGCACTTACGGCACTGAAACAAAGTGGGGCAAAAAACTTTTCGTCAAAAATTCCGGCTTCTAACTATAGACAACACCTACCGTACAATCAAATACGACTCGTATGGCATGTAGTTGTCAATATAAGCTGCAATGGCATTCTACAGTAATAAGATCCAACCCGCACGTTATGCACTATACACAGGGCCGTCTTAAGAGACTGTGAGGCCTGGGACAACATTAATCGGAGCACCCCCGGCCCGTTTTCTTTCCTTTTGAGATGCAGTGATAATTTTTAAGGTATGGCACATTTATCTTTGTATTGACATGTAGCCACTAATATAAACATTTCAACAAGTACCAAAAGAAAGAGCATTCCGATTCAGTTCACACATAAATATTACAAATATAAATGCAAGCAAAGAAAAAATGTAAGTTATTAAATTGCAGTTCTTACAAAACTAAATGAATAGTTCGTACTGTTGTGCCACATATGATAAAACGCCAGTTAATTTAAATCACAATAATTCCTTTTTTTTTTAATTGAAAAGTGAGGCCCCCTAAAATGTGAAACCCGTGGCAACTGCCCCTCTTGCCGCCCTCTTTAGACTCGGCCCTGAATACATAATGTACAGCGAACTATAGTGCAGAAACAGTGCATGTCCGGAACTACATTCATTCAATATTTTTTGTTCGTCTCCATACATCCTCCAAAATAATAATGAGCAAATTTGCAACGTCCTGTAAAACAGAGCTCTCATAGCTACAATATTAACAGAACATATTGTAATTTATATTTTAAAAACTGTATACATGATAACTGTTAAACTGTAAATATTGTTGTAGTTATTTATATTTTTGAGTTTATTCTGCGCGGCCGCGGTGTGCGAGCGGTCTGACCACTCGGCTCCCACCAAAGCGATCCGGGTTAGATCCCCGGCGGGTTCAGCCCGGATTTTTCGCATGTGGGAAATGTGGCGGACATTGCCGTTTCCCCCGTCTTTCTCATTCCATCACTTCTCCATTGTAGGGCACATTTATCAGGATATGCAGATACCTATGGGCGTCCAGTCAAAAATCTGCACTCGGGGTACGATACCCCGCCCTCGGGGACAGACGCTATTAATGTATTTCTAAAAAGTTGTAGATTTGGAGATTCGTGGTCTTGTATCTGCTCAATAGAGGACACCAGAGACAGAAGTGCTGAGAGTCAAGTATTGTTAGTGTTTACAAGTATGTTTGTTCTCAAACGTAACGTTTGCGCACCAGGATTTCTTCTCTAACTATCATTACTTCCATACACATTACCGTATTAATTTGTACACGCTGTCGATTTTCTCTCAC
Source organism: Medauroidea extradentata (assembly GCA_003012365.1). Taxonomy (NCBI): domain Eukaryota; kingdom Metazoa; phylum Arthropoda; class Insecta; order Phasmatodea; family Phasmatidae; genus Medauroidea; species Medauroidea extradentata. The sequence goes on along the minus strand of PNEQ01020678.1, from coordinate 19,535 downwards.
GCTGCACGCATTACTTTACTACAAAATAAATACAAGCATTCGAACACCGTAAAATTCTCCCAGGGTGGCAATCTGGAAGGGGCGCAACTCACAAGAAGATGTTTTTATTTTAAATAAAAATATTTACTTAAAAATTTACGCCATTTTGTAATTCTAATGTACTTCATGCATCCTATATAAGAATTAATGCACAACAGCGAGTTTAAAAAAAAAATTGCAATAATTTTTTTTTTGGGGGGGGGGGGGCGATTAATTTTTAATATGCCCAGGGCACCAGGCATCTAAACCTGGGACCTGTGGATTGGTCCCAATCACACACAATACGGTTTGAAATAATTCCATTCGAAGGAAATATCCGAATTGCGCTCTATTGGTCCTCATTGTTGACTAGCATGTATGCGGGAAAAAATAACCATTTAATTAGATTTACTTCTTTGAAACCGTTTCCCGAAATCACTCCAGGAGAATGCTGGGATTATTTCTTAACCAAGGCCATGGCCGACTCCTCTCCCGCTTCAGTCATTGTATTAAGTTGTGTGTCGCCGTCTCTAATGAACTCGCTGTCGTCGAGACGTAAGGCCCTCCTATCTTTCCTTATTTCTTTGTTAAATAACCTTAAGGCTGCTTCGCAATTCAACATTTTTAAACATATATTTCTACCAAATAATAGGCTATTAACTTTTGGGTTGTATAGTTCATTTTATATCCAACAGTCCTCTGAAGAAAAAAATTGTCACAATCCAAATTTTTCTTACTCTAACAAAATATCTCACGCCGAGAAACGTCAAATCACCTGTGCAAATATTTGGAGCAAAAACTTTGGATAACGGAAAATGTCCTTGTTTTCACAGTCATTGTTATTTATGAAAAAAATGTTTAACAAATGTTAGACTATTAAAGAAGGACTACCTGAAGGTAAACATTTCGGGGTAAACTTAACGGATAAATTTGCAAAACCAATAAAATGCTCAATCAGACATTTCATTGCTATACGAAATCAGAGATAAAATTACAAGAAGGGACGTGCAAAAATTCGCGTTTTTTTTTCTGGCAGCAGATTAGACTGTGAGCTGCTGTACATTCTCTCCGTGTCTGTCATCGGCTCACAGTGTCGTAATCTGGCGCAGATATCGCTTCTCGCATATATTTGAAAGATACAGTGTAGAGTGACGAAATTCCTGCAAAGCATTTAAGACTTGTGGCCAACGAATTCACAGATTGTGCTCAGGTTAATACAGAACAGCGGAGACTAGTATGTTACCAAATAACAACGCTAATTTTTACATGGCTCAACTTATAAGTTGAACTAAGTTGAACAGTAGGTACAACTATCAAATTACAGATTTTTTCCTTCTTCACGGAGCCTTTAGTTGTTACTGCGACTAAAATACCGCTACTTGAAATGTTCACTAATCATATCTTGACAGTCATAACATACTATCTTAAGAGTGCAGTCTACAGCAATTTTCATCAAAATGTTTTTATTTTTTATTTGTATCAGATATTTTTTTCCTTATTTTAGACACAAAATGTGACTAAATTTGGCTCTAATGAAATTTGTTTATCTCTCACAGTTTTCGCGTAATGGCCCATTAAAGTCAAATTTTGCATGTTTCTGTTTTAAGGACTTCACTAAAACCAACTGACGTACCAAACTGAAAAAAAATTCACAGTGGATAAAGACGTCACAGGCTATAATTTCATGGAAGTAAAAACGAAGAATATATTTTTTCCATTCAAATAAAAATGCTAAAATTTCAAATAAACATTTAAAAATTCAATAATGTTTTTTAAAATACAAATATAATTTATTCTGTGGTTTAACATAGCTGAATGTTTAGCCTCCAACATCGTTATTCACTGTGAATTCTTTCACTTTGGTAAGTGGGTTCATTTTTTTGTCGTCCTTAAAACGGACACATGCAAATTTTGGCTTTAACGAGTCATTACGCAAAAACTATGCATGATAAAAAAACTTTATAAGAGAAAAACTTAATCATATTTTGTGTCTAAAACTAGAAAAAAAAATAACTGGTACAAATGTAAAAATAAAACCATGGTGACGAAAATTGCGGTAGCCGCGCCCTTAAAGAATTGTTGTCCTAAAAACATCACATAATTGGTGCTCAAGGGGAACTGTATGATATAAGACAAGGTAAGTGGGCTTAACGTCTCGTCGACAGGTCATTAAAAAGACGGCAACATAAACTGGGAGATGGATCGTCCATCTTCTGTTAGTGAACCATTTCAGAGTGATTTCGGGAAACCAAGGAAGGTGCTAAATATTACAGGTCTAGTTAGTGTGCCGGATGGGATTTTCCGTCGATTACAGTTTTAATAAGTAGATTCAGAATAGCCATTGTGAATCACAGGTTGTGAAATATGTGCCTTCAAAAATCGTAAAAGAACAAAAAGAACAGATCACGTTCAGGATGAAATACGCAATGGTTATTTTAACGTATACAGATGCGCGTGTTAAATACCGATTAAATTACGACTGGCCAAACACGAATTCCAAACACTGACGTAAAGCTGCACAAATATGATAAGTATAATTTCCGGTGTTTTCAAAACAATTTCCTCTCGAAACTGTCGTTCAGCCCCACGCAGGAAACATTCATGTATTCAACAAAATTTGCTCTTGTCGAAAGCACCGCTTCAACAGCGGAGCGGGAACGGTTAGTAAAAGCATTTGATTTTTTCAAGGATCAAAGCCTCGATACAGGTGTGGTATTAACACACGTTTTTGAAAATCTCTTTTGACGAATGGAAAAATTTGGATGGGGTGGTTGGAAGGCTCTCGCACAGGGGTGTCCCCCACCCACGCCCCACCACCAATGCTGCTTTTTCCTTCAATAGGTGCGCAGAAACGTGTTCTGAAAAAAATAATACGGTTATACTAGCAGGACAATTACCACGCTGTGCCTCTGTAATCTTCAAAATATATGCGACACTCCCATCTGAGCCCCTGTGGTACCATGCTCATACAAAAAAATTCATTGCACGTTCATATTTAAATACAGTGACAATTGTTTTGTATTTTTACAAAACATTAATTTAGGAACTAGTTGCCAAAATAGTTTTTATAACGGTACAACATTCAGGAGGAATTTCTGAAATACCTTACCATGGGATACTTAAATATAACGATGCAACTATTAAGCATACAAGTATAATACAATGTATGCCCAGTGCAAATATTTTTGAAAAATGTTTCGTAAACATAGAGTGTAGAATTCCACACTCATGGCGTCTTAGGAAATATTATTTGCAACTTAATTCTCACTAACATTTTCGTCTATAAAATAAAAATTATTAATTATGTAATCTTCACTGTCAGGTTGTTATAATATGTTTAAGGTAGTGTGGTACATTATAACTTAATATAGTATAAGAAACTTACAGAATTTTGTAATATACTGAAAATAGTAAAAAATGTTGATCTCAGAAAATAGTTTTTGCCAATTTAGATTGTGTGTGAGCAAACATCTTGCCAGAGTGATGAGTTTCTTGTACACTATTTGTAGCTTTGATTCCGACGTAAGCGATTGTGCCACACAAACAGGTCTCACTAGTAAATATTTGCTAAAACAAATGTGCAAAACTATTATCATTCTTTCCCTCATTTATTTCAATTTTCAAATATATAATTCCGGTCTAGATTATATTAAGACAGAGAATTCTAATGTCACCAGGGGGCCGCGGTGGCCGAATGGTCGGACCCTTCCCGGCGAGGTCGGTCTCCGGATTTTCGCATGTGGGAATTGTGCCGGACGATGCCGTTGGTCGGCGGGTTTTCTCGGGGATCTCCCGTTTCTCCCACCCCTTCATTCCGGCGCTGTTCCACACTCACCTCATGAGACCCCTCACCAGCGCTAAAAATCTCGATATTGAGCGCTGACCAAAATCTTTCACTCACTCTAACGAGCACATGAAGATATTAAATTAGTGAACAACAAAGAATGTTTTATGTAATGCTGTTTCATATATGAGCAACAGAAAACGACCTTATTTATTAAACTATATAACAATTAACATAGCCACTTCATAAAGACCCGATACCTCGTTATTTAGTTATTTGAAAGCTAGTATACTTTGTCATTGCATAGTTAAGACAATATTTTGAGGCCATTATGCGTGAATACTTACGTAGGTCATGGCTTCAAATTCACAAAACTTCTATAATCTAGGCTCTAACTCAGTACTATCATGTCAGAGTTCTACATTAAACTTCTTCAAAGGACAACGTATATCTATGAAAAATAATAATTCCGTTGGTTCCTGTTCAACTCAGCGCTTGCTTCGTACTGTTGCATAATACGTAAGAATATCTCAACAAAAAACAACCATATGCGGATATGTTTCCAGTCACAGAAGCTAGCAATATGGACGAAAGCCATTCGCCAACCATCTTCTGCAGACTAACACGTCAGAACTGGGTCAGACCAATAGGAAACAAGTCCTAGCCCGAAGTGCCCAATCAGGCACAAGGCCCATCTCTGTAGCCTCATGCAGCTAGCAACCGACCAGGTGTGTTTAAAGCCACAGGAACTTCCACTCTAATTTAGCTCATGTATACCTACCTAAGTTATATTGGAGTTACGACAGTTACGATTTTACTCCGACAGCAGTCTAATTCAAAGTGACTCTCTCCACCCCATACCTTTTCATGTAGGTGCAGTGGTTTGTCGCTGATGTGTTTCGTTGTATCATGTATATGCCCGATATTCTTTCGTTACTGATGCAGCCACAATTGACCATGCCGCAGACGGTCGAACAACCGAATATTCAGAAATACGGAAGTAAAATAGCCGGTAGAACGGCAAAGTTAGTCATCCGCACCAGCAAAATGGCTTCGCTGGCCAGCAACAGGGTGGAAATGCTTACCGCCAATTAGCGTACGGCGACTGCTTTGTTAACTGGCCACCAGACCAATAGAAACTCGCCGTAATACGCAGGAACCAAAAAGACGCGGAGCTCGTATCAACGGTCTCGGGCAGCCAATGAGCAGTTAAGTTCGCCTGTATCAGTGAACTGCCACGTCACAGAAAATTTAGGGATACAGAAGTGAATTAGCCGATAGAACGGAGAACTCAGTCACTCACAGGGCCGCATTTACGATCTGTGGACACCTATACGCTGAACCTGTGGTGTGGGTCCTTTCGAGATAAAGCTTTTTGAAAAAAAAAAAAAAAAAAAAAAGAGGGTGCGTAAGCATTTCTAACCCACTCCGTCCCACTCAATAAAATTAAGATTTTTTTTGCATAACCAAATCTATTTTTCTAAAAAAATCTTCCATATGTTTTTAAACAATAACAATAACAACTTAAAAAAAATTCTCAGCTTATTGTACAAGCAATGAAGGGAAGCAATTTCGGCCTTAATAACAACTCTACTTGGGTGTCTTGTCTGCTGTAAGAAGGCTAGGATCACAGTGCAATAAAAATCATTTTTATTCAAATTTTTGTGGTGTGGGCCCTGTTGTAGTGCGGGCATATAGGCTGCGGCCTAGATATCCTGCGCGTAAATACGTCCCTGGTCGCACACGCCAGCAAAATGGCTTCGCTGGCCAGCAACATGGCGGAAACGCCTACTGCCAATCAGCGTGAGGCAGCTGCTCTAAAAACCGGCAGTCAGGCCAATAGGATACCTGTAGTAACATGCAGGAGCCAAACAGAAAAAGGGCAGTCAATAAGCGGCGAAGTTCGCCAAAAAAAATGAGCCGCCACGTCATTTCGTGTCTGTATTACTATTTAGTCTGTGGCCACGCCATTTCACGTCCCCAATACTGTTTATTTAGTCTGCAGTCGAACCATGTAAAACAATTTATTACTGTCCGCGATCATGTAGACGCAGGACGCTACAGTGTTTTGGAAAACATGTCGGTAAAGAAAATATCCGTGATTTTATACTGCCTATAGGAAAAAGAAAGAAGTCTTCTCGAATTCAATGACCTATAAACTAAACTGAATCAATTACTGTACACCTGAGCCTCATATATAACTGTGTTAGTTGATGCGGTATATAATAGCTAGTTTTATAGTGCATCAGGTAACGTTTCTTCTTCAGGTAGTACATAAATATCGATTCAGTAACAAAAGTAACCGACATCTAAATAAATGTTAAGTCTATCTTCATACCAAGATCATTTACGAAGAAGTTCGGCCTCTATCAGCAAACCAGCAAATATTAATGTTGTTATATTTCACTGTCCGCCTATCAGAAATTCTCATCACATCCGCGCCATCAATACCTGATGGCACTATTTTGATTTTCCTTGTTTCTTAGAACGTAATTTAGGGAACGGGCGTGACCTACCAAGCATGGCGTTAGGTTCACTTTACAAAACAGTGACATTTAAATGCACGCGATTAAAAATAATAAGCGCTCTACATTAACGTCTATAAATCTCGAAGTTACGGTCAATTTTTAGCAATTACGATTAATTTTTTTATAATAGGAATATTGATGTATTCACCAACACATTTACTCCCTGTAATGTAATAACTGTGTGACTTTTATCGAATGTGTAATGTATTCCTACTACGGGAGTGTTGTTACTTGCACAGAGACAAGCTTAGGTAATTGCTCGTACTCACTCTGTTAGGTCAGACTTTAAGTGTTTCAGTGCCAGAGAGGGAGCATTTACTTTCAACGTTATTATAGCCACTTTTAGATGCATGTTCTTAATGTCGATAGTAATCTGGCTAACACCTTAACTATCGGTAATTTTTTATTTGATCTTTACATGAAAGTAAAAATTTTATTTTACCATAGTGCCCGTGTGCATGCCGCAGTTCTCTCAAAGAAAGTATGGCATATCGGTGGCGCCTACCACGTGCTTCAAATGCGTCTCTGGACACAACTCACTGAACGTTTGTGCGTGTATGATAAATTGTGCAGTCTGTATGAATTGATACAGTTTAATAAAAAAGGTTATTAATTATATAAAACACAATTTCGTAGATTTCGGTTGATTTTATTTCTATATTGTTGTATTTAAATTAGAAAGCTTACGGAAGTATACTGCGTAACTTCGCTGCCAACCATACAAGCAGTAAGACAACTATAGCTAATGTGGAATTATATGCCGTAACGCTAAGTGATATTTTTCAAATGTTAAATTTTTAGTGCTCAATTTATCCCGAATGACCTTCATTGAACTATGCTACAGATATTCCACCGATAATATTATGTGGTAAACGCTTAAAGTTCCACAGTAAAAGTGGATTGGCGGGAGTCTCATACGCAAGTTCAACGCTTGGCCTGTTGTGACGATGCAGCAATTGATACGCACTTCAAGGTCACCCTTATAGCTCCGTCACTTCTGAGCCTGTAACACGCATGTAGACGGCTCTCTTAAATTTCGCACATGTTTTCAGTCCTAACACATATAAATTTAAAGGCGCTTGGAATGCATATACTGTTCATTTAAAAGTTCTTTGTGCTAAACGATATTAAAACCGGAAACCATTTTTTTTTCATTTTGCCTGAATTACGCGTATCACGAACATTCTAAAAAGTCTCTGGGCGTTAACAATTTACGAAAATCTTAGTTAAAGTAGCAGAAAAAAATCTGGCGTTGACAGCGAACCTATGAGCCGAATGAACGTCATTCGCCAACAAAACTGTTAAAACCAAGTGACTTGGAAACACAGTTTCCACTAATACGCTCTCAACCATTAGTCTATACTGCATTTCATTTGACCGTTATTGAACGTGAAATGTATTAACAGACAATGAAAAAATGTATTAAAGCACATGTCTAATAAAACCGAACATACACGGTTGTTAGCTCACTGTTTGATTATGTTATTAAAAACATCCTGACTCAGTATTCAATCGAACAGAAGCAGAAGACGGAATGGTTGATATCAGTTTAAGTTTAATCACTTATGTGGCCATTCATAATTCAGTGATTCAATGACAGCAATCTTTTTTTCTGCGTTTTATTTTGCTGAATAAATTACAACTGATTTTGAAATGAACTGCTTAGCTGTATTCCAGTCATCATTAGGTTCTTCAGCCACGGTTACGGTAAATCAAAGATTCAGGATTCATGAGGGTATTAATCAACACGGACACATGACAGTGAATATTTCCGAAAATTCTCTAAACCAATCGTTTAAAAGTTCAAGGAGGATGTCCGAAGATGATACACTTGAGGAAAATATGAAATTGCCGCCGAATAAATCGGTAAACGTGGAAGAATCTCGGTTTATCGCGATAAGATGTAAGGTGGCCCGTTCTTTGCAGATAATATTATCTTTGAACCGGTTTCTTCACAACTCGAACTTTCAAGCATGTCTCGAGTCAATATGTAAGACAACTGAGAAATCACACTGCGAAATGGTGGGAAAGAGATTAAACGTATTTAGAAGACTATTTAACAGTATCCATTAACATGTTGTGAACATCTCATGTAAAAGTTAAAACTTACAAACGAAGGTGTCAAGTTTCTTGTACCTTTCACGCCAACCTCTAAGTTTACGAAAATCTGTAAACCGTGTCGTAAGGTGGTTGCTGAAATACCCTTACCTGAAGAGATCCAAAAAGATCGAAACACGAGTACGTCATTCTTATCCTTGGACGGGCCTTACGGTTTAGGATACGAATTGGGATTTCCAATTGCTATATTCCCACCGTAGCGGGTGGTGAATTGTGCGGAGCACACACGTCCTAAAGATGCACTCTTGAACATGACAGATACCAGCTATTGGTCTCCTTACAATTATCATCAACGACGATATTGCCTGCTATTTTCACCCTTACACTATTCAGCTGCCACAGAATCACAACATACTTAATTAAACTTACCAGGAAAAAGTTGAACAAATATGAATGGAATTTCAAGATTTACTTACTTGATATGAACAGCGATAAAAATAAAAAACTCAAGACGAGAAACCAAGGCGAAATAAGTATAAACTGTTACTATTTGACACCATCTTGAAGTTGATGAGCCAATAATAAAAACGTAACTAAGTGATGGCCCATTTTACTATGTCAGCGAGCAGTCAACAAACACCTGTTGTCTGTTTGAGTACACAGCTTCTTGTAGGCTAGCTTACAGGTCAGTGAACCCGCGAATTTTTCTGGTCTGCTATATGTAATGGCCCGTTAAAGAAAGTGAACGGGCTATTTGAAACCTAAACATAAATTAAAATAGAAACACCTACCTGTGAAACAAGTAGTGTCAATATAAAGTATGTTGTATTTACTTATCAGCACAGACTTTGTGCGTGTCACGTAAGTCGTGTAACAGGAATTTGAAACGCTGGTTAACTTAGCGGCTGATAATTTTTCATACTGACTCATAATGCACGCCTTATAAAACTATATATAAAAAATACAACAGGAGGTATTGCGTAAAATAACAAGAAGTTTGAATGACAATGTCAGTATCCGGCAAAATATGGCCGCTAAAAAAGTATTTTTAAATCTGGATACAGAAACACCGGAATATAAATTGGAATGGTTGTAAGATAAAAACAATTGATGTCGCACTACGAAAAAGTTAAATATAAATTCACTATCGATGATAAAATTTGTTAGCCTATAAAAAGTGAACTCAAACAAAAATGAAAACTATCACAAAACAGCTACAAAAATAACACAAGTAGCTTCAATTGATGATAATAGTAAAACTGATAAGAATTTTACATAGCGTCAACGATATCACTTCAATTTAAATTCAGAATCCTCTAATTTGTTTATCGCATTTCACCACAACAAAAGCTGTACGTTCGTCCGTTTACTTCAATGACGGAAATGGCCATTTCCGCAAGCCACGTCGCAGCTAGAGAAAAACCACGCATGCAGATGCGAAACGACATAGTATAAGCGGAAATTCAATCAGAGACTAGGGAATACAGCCGTACGAGCGACGAGGCAGAACGTAATCCATCACTCAGCGTCGACATCTACCCGAGTACCTACCGCAGTGCGATGTTGCCAATCAAACATGTTTCCCGCTCACAAGAGTGCTTCACGGTCAACAGGAGTCTGCTACATTTAAACCACCCAACGTGCCTTTTCGTTTTTTCTTGCTCCTTAACGATACCATAAGTGTTGTTCTATGTATGATCAGTTTTCTACATGTACACGATAGTTAACAACTTGTATACAATACAGCATGAGTTAGGACGGATTGTGAAAATTTTGTTTGGTGACAGATTATCGAAATGCAACTCGAATACTCGTTTTCAATGTGTCCGTTAAGTGACTATGGTGGCAGTAAACATACCTTGAAAATTGACTTAGAAATTTCAGTTTTTCAAATATTATCAACAATTACTCGATATCGCATTGTTTTGTAACTATTGAATATGTCCTTGTTCAATATCAAGTGATACTTTATTTTATATTTAAAAACATTTAATTTGAAGTTGAAGGCTCCATTCCTTCCACAGTAAGTCACTTTACGGACAAATTGACAGTTTTGGTTTACTTTTTACTAACTACTACCGCGTAAAATTAACGTAACCCACGCCGTTTGAGACGGCTGACAGAGCGTAATTCACGTTTTCCTATAATAGATATAGCGGAAAGGTTTTGATCACAACTGTGTACTTTTTCTACAATCTAGTCTTTAAAAAAGTATGGACACTGAGCAGATATATTATGTATATTGCAATATTTAACATTGCTAATTACATGTAACGTGGATTGTAGGCAGTAGTATGTGATAATACATGTGATTTTATATGGTTGTATATAGAACGTAAAATATGTAACATCTATTTGTTGATAACACTCATGTGTGTAAATGACGCAGACTAACAAACAGGATGTGTCATAGATAAACAATAATTTCAGAATCTCAAATTTTCTTTTTTCTTTTTCGGCTTACATGTACAGTACATTCAAGTTTCAACCAAAATATTTGCAAAATATTCCAGATATAAGTGAAATTTCCTGCAAGATTTTACTGCTCAAAAACTTTTTTACGGGAAATTATGACTAGCAACAAAAATTCTATGAAAAAATTACACTTTAAACAAAAAAACGGTAGCTACAATACACGGGTTATTTTTCAGATATCGTGAAATATAAAAAAACTCTATTAAAGGGTTTCTTATCTTATTTTTACATTTATTATTTTAATTAAAGTTCGAAAAGCATAAAAATATTGATTATAGCATGTTGACCCGCATATGGACATTTGTTATGTATCAGCATACAGTATGTGTTACCTTAGTTTGCGTGTTAGCAGCTGCTGAGAAGAGGGTGGCATTCTCGGAATTTGAACTTCAAATTTAGCATAAACTCGTACTAAAGACCAGAATGTAAACGTTGGCCCAAAGACCACTAAACGTATTTGAATATGAAACAAATTATATGAGAGATTCTCCGCTCGCTAGCAGCCAAATTAGGTGGTGCGCGGAGTATAGGCCTAGTTATTACAAATTGAACATCATTTGGAATTACTATGGGAAATAGTAATGTCTTTACCAAATCCATTATAACGTGCTCTCTACGGGTTTCGGTGATCCAGGGTACAATCGGTGCAAAGAATATATGACCAACGGCCTCTTGTATTTACCTTGCACACCATGCACATGGCTACATCAGCTCTCTCTCTCTCCCTCTCTCTCTCTCTCTCGTCAAACCTATTTTACAAATGTGCTGTCCCCTGTCCCCACTAACTCACACATAATATGCTACCACAAAAGGCGCAGTACAAAACATTCCTAACAAAAATGTTAGGAAACAGCAACCAGACAGGTTGTTTCGCACAAAGAGAACGAGAAACTTCGTACGGTGATCAAGTATGTAAATATAAGCAGAAAATCTACACTACTAACCAAAACTAAATATTAAGGGCTGATTTCACCAAACTCCCTTGAGCCTTTAATATTTGTTAAAGAGGATTAACATAATACGCAACGTGTTTATCCTCTTTAACAAATGTTATATGCTTAACAGAGACTGGTGAAACTAGGCATAAGAGAAAAATAATTCTTTGAAAAACTCGAAAATAATAGTTTTTTATGTATAAGAACGCTATGGAAACTCAATTACAATTCTGGAAATGTGTTATGTGTCCGCAAACGTCAACCTCAGAGCAAACTAGTAGCTAATAATACCTCCCTCCGTAACGGAGATAAATTGATGGCGTCTCTCTTGTTGGATTACAATACTATACAGTTACAAAGTTTAAACGTTTTATTCCTGTTTAGTGAAACGTAACAACTCCTTGATAAATAAGATCGTTAAGTCCTCTTAGTTAAATCAACTGCTGAGAGCTAAATAGGTCCCTTTATGAAATCTATCCGTGTTTTCACACTTTAATACGTAGAGAGATTTTTGTTTAAGTTTATAGTTTAAGAATAGATTTTAAAATTGGAACTCGGCCTTCCAAGTCTTTCAAATTATTTAGTCTGCTACTAACTCACCACACCCACTACTCGCTGTGTTTACGTTCTGAAGAGAAGTGGACATTCAGATAGAATCGTGTTTGTAAACATCGGCTCTGACGTAAGGTTACGTTAGCGTTGCCAACGGAATACTTGCAAACGTCGTCTGTGTTAAGAATTGTAGTTAAAATGCGAGCATGCAGTAAACTATAAGGACAACAGTTCATTTTTAAGGACCACTTTACTTTCAAAATATGTACCGACATTTTTTGTCTATATACGAAAAATAATTTTAGGCTGCTACAAAATATTGTGTTAATATTCACCCTAAAAATATATTTTACGTTCACAAAAAATTGCTGTCACCACATTAAAAATTGGCAACTAAAATAATATTGTGTTTATTACGAAGTTACATGGCAGGGAAACGGTTCGTACAATTTATTTTCTCGTGTATTCTATAAAAACAGACTGCAATATAGGCCACTGTTTTTGTTTGATCAAAAAAACTGAATAATATATTAATTCTCTTACGCTTGCTGTAAGATAAGAAAAATATAGTACTGCAATAATAATATCTTAAAAATTATATATATATATATATATATATATATATATATATATATATATATATGTGTGTGTGTGTGTGTGTGTGTGTGTAGGTGTGTGTGTGTGTGTGTGTATGTGTATGTGTGTGTGTGTAGACAACATAAATTTTTTGCTCAGATACTTGCTTGAAGACAAGAAAAATAACTCGTTCTCTGACATTTACCTGAAGATAAGAATTACTATTTTATATTTTATTTCTTAATGACATCGTAATACCATCAGGAAGCAACTTAAATAGCCAGTGAAATCTTCTATTCTAAGCTGTAGTGTGTGAATTAAATACGTCTGAAAAAGACCGTATCAGATTCCACCAAGTAAACCCTGCTGGCAGTATCTATAAACAAATGTAAAATTATCAAAATACACTCTAAATCTGAATTAGTGAATATTCACTGTTTCATGCCGATGGATTGGAGCAGTGTCAACAAATTTAATCAGTGAGAAACCACTCTGAAATCGGTGACTATTTACTGATTCCAATTAAGAGTGCCAACACTCCACATGTTAATTAGTGAATGTCCACAGATTATCCAGTAATTTTTCACTGATTCAAAAAGTGAAAACTGTTATTTGAAAATAACTGAAAAAATCGCCGAATATTCACTAATTCACTTGTGAAAAGTTGACACTCTTGAGGGAAAGCAGTGAATATTCACAAATTAAACAGTGACTAGCCTATTTTCACTAATTAAAATTGCGGAAACTGCTCCATCCATCAGCTTGAATAAGTGAATATTCACTCATTCAGGTTTAGAGTGTATATAATCAGTAGACTATCTAGCAATGCAAAAATCAATTAAAGAGAAAGAGCACAGTAGACCAAAAATTATTTTCGAGAAAATGAGGTGTTCCTACATGCCATACAACTAGCTCGTGAGAGGCACCGTTCCTCTATGGCAGGGACACGAAAATTTCGCTAGTTCAATGACCTGCAGGCTTTAATCCATTATACTATTCATACTCGAGCCTCGTCTTTTCGTTAATTGTCTGATGTTCCACTGAGTAACAGCTAGTGGCCAAATTGTCGGGACTTGAGTATGCACAGGATAGTGGAATCCAACATGTATGTCATTGAATTCGCGAAATTTTCCTGTCTCTACTCTATGGCAACTGGAATTCACTTTACTTCTACTAAGGTTAATTCTACTACAGGTTAGAAAGAAAAAACGTTAAAACGTTTTCTTACGAGAAAGTTTGGCCCAGGGCAAATTTCTGCCACTAGTTTCGCTTCAATCGCTAATGTTCCAGATAAATACAAAACCGTAGCAAAATGAAATTTAAGTAAACTTGGAAATGATAGAAGTCATTAAATATAATTTTGAAAGCTATGTGATTGGTCAGTTTGGTGCACTTCCGATACCAGCGCTCAAACGGCAGAAATATTCCTTGCGACAAACTTATAACAATGATCTTTCTAACCTGTAGTGGAATTAACCCTACTTCTACACACGCCGACAAGTCTATACAGTAGTGAGCAAATACATGCGTGCCTACTCCCTTCAAATAGTTCCCTTCGTGACACTGCAAGTAGCACTCCCTTTCAACCGGCTGGAGACAAGTCTAGGAATGTAGCTGCACGCAATCTACTTAACTTCCCAAATAGCAAACATCAACTGGCCCCTTGTGTATATCTGATCGTGATAAGCAGCCAATAGGCAGTAAACATTCGGAATGCACTCGTGGCCACATGTGGCATACATGATGCATAATTAAATCAGCCACACATTAACCACAAGTGTACCGCAACCATTCTTATAATACTCAGATGCTTGTGGGTTAGTTTGCTAAGTCTGCTTGTGAACCGTATACTGAAATATGTCAGTCTAAACTAAGTTGCCCGCTTTAAAATTATTTCAGTATAACTACAAACATATTTACTGACGTCGCCTGATTAACAACTGTTCCAGCAAAAGTAGACGATCATACAGCGAACGTTGGCCGCTTCTGCCAACAGTTGGCCAACTGAAAAATGATTGTATTTGCTACTAGGGTTCACTGTTTGAACGGCAAGAGTCTTAAAACAGCCATTCACGTCTTTAACGTACTTGGCTTGAGGACTCAGGTTGAGTAGCTGTAACTCGGCTGCTGCCCGCAGTGCCGAGAAAATGAATCGCTTCCATGTCCACGTATATTCTCCAAGAACCCGGTAAAAGGATTCATAATTAGGGACCCCTATTTTTAGTAGAAAGATTTCTGCACCAGTTTATGTCAGTACTTCATGTGAACATCTGCAGCTCTGCTGCGTGGTCAGTGATTGGTTGTTTTAAACTGCTACGTGTTTTGCAACTCACAGACGCGTGGTATCGCAGTAACCTTATTCTGACTGGCACATTCAAATCATAAACGTATTTCCACAAATTCTCTCTGCCAATAACAGTTAAGCAAAACTTCAGAAAGTGCATGCAAGGAACTGAAACAAGTTGGGACAGAAATATTTTCGCGAAAATAAGACCCAGCTCAGAAAAGAAACAACTGAAAAATCCATGGTCAGAGTAACATGTGTTATAAAGGTTCGTGTTTCACTTAAATATGTGGTGATTATCTGGTTTAGTTAATATTTTTATGGATAAAAGTTCCTCAGAAACTCTTCTAAGGGGTTAAAACAATTCATAATCTAACTTTAGAGAACTTATCAAAATTTAAACAAAATAAAATGTAGGTTATTAGTTGTAAAACAAATCAAATTCCTTTTTTTTTATTGAAAAAAAAATTTTACCAGTGGTTTCTCCTTTTGGCTGGGTAGAGCGTACTTCGTTTGTATATTGGAGTACCTAGTTTTTGAATTAATTCTATCTTAAACACCAACATCGCAATGTACAATGCTTATAGCTCATTTCCTGAAACTTTTATTCCTATGATACTACTAGGTTATATTTATTATTTAAAGGTTTAACTAAATGTTTTAATCAAATTTTTAACTTTCCTTTTAATTAATTTTTAAAAATTATGCCTTTTTTTCAATTATGTGTTTTAATTGTTGGTAGGCTACTAATGGTATGTACGTAGGCTTGTTTTATTTATTTTATTTATATGTTTACGTTCCATTGAACAGCACAGAGTCTTGGTAGAGGGATACGGGTACAAGGGGTAGGTGTCAGCCAGGATCTGTTTAAGGAACTATCACAGCATTCGCCTGGAGTGGTCTCGGAAACCCCTGGAATACGGAAATCAGGATGGCCGGAACCGGGGATCGAGCCCGTGTCCTCCCGAATGCGAGGATTGTTTTACCACTGCTCCACCACCAACCACATAAGTCAATCATAAGAAAAACATAAAATAAAAAAAACCTAATTTTAATAATTAAAAAATTTGGTGTTCCGTTAGTTTAACTTGAATGTTCGCTGTGATTCTGGTTTTATTTTGCAAGCTTTGATAAAAACTACTTTCATTTCAACGTAAATAGAAATGTATATTGACTGAAGAAGACACACACACACACTCACACACACACACACACACACACACACACATATATATATATACATATATATATATATATATATATATATATATATATATATATATATATATATATTCTGCTTAAACCATTCACATTCAAAATTTGATGTTCTTTTTTTATTACTATGGCTGCGTCTGTCACACGTAAACCTGTTTCAGATACCTTAGAGCCGAAGAACAAATGCTTAATTCTTTCCGTATTAAAAAAAAATAGAATCAGACTGAAAAATAGATCAAAACAGGCAATACGAACTGATTCTCTTCAATAGCTTTCGAAGTCTTTATTTGAATATATATAGGCCTATATGGACACGCACAGAATTATTGCCTCAGAAAATTACATTTGATAATTACACTTAAAAAACATACAGTTTGATTTAAAAGATTCGTTAAAATAAAATATTTTGCATTACTCAATTCTTTCCTTCGCTTATATGAAAGTTAATAAACAAATTCTAGCAAAGTACATTTCAATGTACTTCTAAACTCGTATAAAAATCCACGAAAATTAAAAACTATAGTGATCCATAAAATTGAAAGGTATAACACAGCTCAGTCCATCTTAAGTACGAGCTTTACCGCATCTTAAATACGTATCGTACAGCTTCCATGAGTAAATTGGCAAATCCCGGGCGTTCTTGCAATATATCGCTTTTTAATAATAGTAGTAGGCAGGTAAGTGAGCTTTACGTCTCGTCGACAGTGAGGTGATTAGAGACGATGACACTACTTGATACAATGGCAGCAGCTTGAAAGGGGGAAGGAAAGTTGGCAAAGGCATTTTTTAAGGATTCCTCCCAGCATTCATACCTGGAGCGATTTCGGGAAACCATGGAAAACTGAAATCGGCATGGCCCGGGGATATAAACCCAGGTCCGCCCGAATGCTAGTCCAACGTGTTGTAGGCGGTTCGGGATAAAGTGAGCTCTCGAAATGCTTAAGTTCTATTTTCAGTCAATTCGTTAATTTCCGTGTGTAACGGCAAACGACGTGACATGTATGCTTCTCTGGACACGTCATTTAATGTTTACTCGTGTAAGAGGAATTGTGCCTTCAAAATTAATCGATGCAGCTTAGTAAAATAAAGTTTATTAACTATGTAAAATACCGTCATGTCGATTTTGACTGATTTTGTTGCTGTATTTATGTATTTAAATTGGAAAACACACGGAACTATACTGCGTAATTTTGCTGCCAACCATAAGAAGTAACGCAACTGTAGTCAATGGTGACTTATACACAGTAAGGTTTAGTGATGTTTTTCAAAGGTTAAATGTTTAATGATCATTTTATCCCGAATGTCCTATACCGTTGCGCCACCTCGCTAGGCAATATTAATAATGGTAACAGATAGCTTAGAGAGCAGAGCATTCTTAATGCCAGTATTAGAGTTCACTGGGATGTATGCCTGCTGGGTATTACACGCTCCATATAACTGTGTGTCACTTGACGTAAATATTTCATGTTATTTATCAACATTCCTGAAAAAAGAAGAGCAGGTCTTCTGGATGTTCAGCGCGTCACTGGGCACTTAGCAGAGGCAGTTCATTCGGACCAGAGCCAATAACCTAAAGACAATTGGAATCTAGCCAGCTCGCCGCACGACGGAAGAAGTTAAGGAAATGTGAGGCAGATCACTACCTATATCCCGAGGCCATTCGCCTCATTTTTTCTATACGTGTGGAATATTAGACATAACTATGTAAGAAGGACTGCTTATTTAACTTCATTATAAGAAATTTAACTTTCTGCTCCCATTTCACATAAAACACATAGCCATGAAAATGCAATAAATTTGAGCATAACAGATCAGCTGGAAATTGGTTTCGTTCAGAATCAATAGGCAGACTCACACTATCGTCAGATCAAAACCGCTGAAGGCAGTCATTACATTTTTAGACGTGAAAAGAAGAAAATAATACAATCTAAAACTTATACATAAGGTTGATCTTTAATGCATATTGCATTCTCTGCTGCTATTTAGGGTGCCTCCTATCTTGAGTAGTTTTGCGCGTTAAAGGATTAGAAGCAATGAAGCTGAAAAGGCGTCTTTCAAGCGCGCATCAAATGCCGCTTTGCCACAACGAGCCAAGATTCCCGCAGATCCAATTATACTTTGGGACTTTCAGGGCCCCGCCTACCACGCGCTTAAAATGCTTCGCAGTGTGTTCGTAAAATATTTTTCCTTTCTTACGAAACTATTCCACATATCCCACTGTGTCAATGAACGAAAATAAAACCCACCTGAAACTATGACGGAAAGGTGGGTTCAGAGATTCTCGCCAATTAGAAAAACCATTTCGGAGCCTTTCAAAAAGGCTAAAATCAGCTTTTATAACATGTTTTGTATAAACAACTACTTACGGAATACGTGTGAAAATACTCTAGAAACTTGCAATGAACTTAGCTTAAAACTTCCCGCCAAAAATATATGGTTTCACCGCTGAAAGTGTCAGTCAGGCGAATGATCTACGATACCACTGCACGTCGTTTCAGTGTCTTGCGGTAGAGGCGATACCGCACCAGATGAGCCGATCAACATAGCCCTTGGCACCGTGTCTCATTGACACAAACACCAGTAGGTAGGCGGATGCCTTTAACGGTTACCAAATAATTTTAATGATGGAAAATCAGAAGCAAGGTCCGGTGCGTGATTCTGAGTTTTGTACAGATCCAGTGAGTACATTTTGAATTGTGGAAGTCTATAAAAGCTGTTTTTAGAAATGATGTAGGGCTTCGAAACAGTGTTTGTAATGAGCATGCCGTCTTAACAATAACTTTCCGTCGTTGTTCAAAGCGTGTTTTCTTTTCGTACGTTGGCACAATAGGCACATGTGGAATAGTTTCGTTTAAAAAATCGTATTTCCACGCATATTCACAGCGCGTTCGAAGTGCGTGGTAAGCGGCTCCGTTAAGGGCGTTCAAGTGGGGAAAAATTCATAATTTTATATTTGTATAAAATAGTGTTAGTTTTGTAGACATTACTGAAGAGAACATTTACCTCTAACGAAAAAAAATTAGCTCAGCCAGTTTTCCCGTAATGTCACTTCAAAGTCAAAATTTGCATAATTTTACTTCATACAAAACTTGAAAACCAGTAAATATAAT
>PNEQ01020677.1:0-26255 GCA_003012365.1 Medauroidea extradentata | reverse complement strand
AAGTCTGCAACGCAACTGCAACCGCGGGCCCACGATTGGAAGCGACTGGTTTCAGACTGGTTTGAGATCGTCACAAACCGGTCGCGCAGTGTGCGTCTCCCTACTCCAATACATTGCCGAGGTCACCAAAAGGTTGCGCGCCTAACTGGTTTGCAACTGTAGTTGCAAAGCAGTTGCTCTGTGTGCGCTAGGCCTTAGACTACTGCGTGAATGCATTCAAAAATTATTTGGGTAGAAGGATTTACCGTGTGGCTAATGGCAAACATCCAAGGGCGACTAAAGAATGGGTAGAAGGATTTACCGTGTGGCTAATGGCAAACATCCAAGGGCGACTAAAGAAAATTGGTACGCTTCTGGAGTGTATTCCAGACGCACATAAACATGCAGAGTAAACGTGCATATGAAATTGTGAAAGTGAATGACATGTGTACCATGTGCCACTCAGGGAGTTCTCTACGATGTAAATACCCATACTTCAGTGGGAAAACAGAAAATTTCTGCAAACATTAAGCCCTTGTTCACTGTACATTTGGAGATTTATTTCCTAATTCTACCGCAGGGACTTCGGAAGGCCGCTTTTTACTAGGAAAGCTAGCGCTCGGAGAGAACTGCCCCGAAATACAGTTGAAATGAAACCGAAAAAAGAAACCAAACCAATACACAAAACACAAGATGATGTAAGCACGACCAAATGTTACAAGTAACGTAGCCAATGCTCGGTATTGTTGGTGGAATTTTTGTAGGCTCATTTATTTACCAACATTAGGCTTTCCTTGCGTGAAAAATTTTAGCTGAAATAAATGTGCCCATACTCTAGGTATATATTTATTCGAATTCATTCAATAACATGATAATTTAACTAGGTTCCATAGTCAACATTCCTGGCCAGTTTGAGAGTTTAGAAATACTTTCATTCCAAGTAATATCGGTTAGATTTATTATTTTTAAAAATTATAATTGTGCATATTTGAATACCTTGGGGAAGGAAAGCAGCAAGTAGGTCTATATTTGTAGACGTCTCAGAAACTAGCAATAAAAATTACTTGAAAAGAAAAAATTCTAATATTTGTTAAAACTCTTTAAATGACATTTTTTTTTTTCACAATTTATTCCTCTTATATTGCATTGTCATGGCATATTCAAACTCCAACACTTGTTTGTATAGTGTGTTTTGAATCCAGTTGATATTATTCCAGATACGGAAATCCGGAAAACAAGTTTTTGGCCATTTTGAGGTGCCCGAAAATGGGGTTTGTAATAAACGTGCCAAATTAAAAAAAAAGCGAAAAAGTTTTAATTTGTGTTCTTTTCGTAAATATACAAAAATAATGGACGTTAAATAGTTTCGTCAAAAAAAGGATAGCAGTAACAACTCGCTGCAACTCGTTTGAAGCGCAGGTAGGGAGGCCCTTTAGTAAAAAAAAGTATTTAAAATATCGTATTACACGTAGGAAAACAAACGCTACTATAGTGCGTAATGTTTTACGCAACGGTACTTTCAGCATTCGCAAACATTAGTTCCGTGTGAGAAAGGAAAGGTGGTTATAAGTGACAAGACCCTCGGTTTTTTTCATCCCGCAGACGCGAGCTTAAGTTCCGCGTTAAAACGGCAGACCGGGCGGGAGCGAAGACTCCTCGGAGCACTCGTTGCAACTCGGCCGCTTCCGGCGTACGTCGGGCGATTCGCCCCGCCCTGTGTCTCTACTGCTATAGGAAAAATAAATATGTGTTGGGGCGTGTGCCCTGTGCGACTAGTTGTTTGAATTCCCCGCCCGGACTTCGGCCGTGGTCGGCCGCCGTCGGATGCACTCGTGTTCGCTCTCCCCTCCCTTCCCCACTTCTCCCTCCCGTGCTTAGCTCAGACGCTCAAGTCTGCCAAACAAGTAGTCTTCTCCTGGGGCGGTTGTGTTTTGCTTGCGACTGCGGTGTCACACCTGAGCCGTGTCATCTGTAAGTTCTTTTTTCGTTTAATTAAGTTTTGTGTTTCTATTTTCCGCGTATTTTCAGTTAGGTTTGGTTTTGTGATTGTTTTCGTTAATGACACATCGAGGGTGTGCTGTCGCGGCCGCGAGCCCAGTACGACTTGGGATTGGTTCCTGCCTTAATTTTTGACGGTATAAAGTGGCGCGCGTGTGTCGGCCACAGCAGATTTGTATTTTTCAGCCTAATCTAGTAACGCAATTCTGTATAAATCTCTCAGTGGAGAAAATATCCTGTATACCCCTATTTGTCAGAGTTTGTATGGTATCGTGCGTTATATAAAATTGTCTTGCTAAGGTCTGTCTTACATCATTGGTAGTTTTAAGAACCCTGTGTCGATGTCGTACCTTAAATGTGTGTTCTAATGGGAAGGGTACTGGTGAGTGGAATTGGGCCTTGGTCGATGCTTAGCAACGCCAAGATTAGCAGCCTGTTATTACTGTGTCTGCTAGAAGCGGGCTTAGTGTTATACAACACACAGGTTCTTTCAACGATAGAGAAAGTCATTACAGTAGGAAAAAAGAATAACAGAAAGTATCTACCAGAAAACCTGAATATGAAAAAAATGTATGATTTGTACTGTGTATAAGTATCCTTCAGTTTCAAATGAGTTTTACGATAAAGTTTAATATTTCGTCTGGTTATCCACAGTGACATGTGGCATTTGCAATTAAGTATCAGTCAGATTTTAAAATTTTACAAGAACTGTCACTGATATCATCTGGAGATGATAAAGATCAATATAATACAAAATGTGAAACCTGGAAATACAGAATGAAGTACAGACGGCGAAATTACAAGTCTTATAACAGAAAGAAGGCAAGGCTTGAAAGTCAAAATAGTGTTAAATATGAAGCTATCATAATGGACTTTCAAAAAATCTTACCGATTCCTAATATTAGCACAAATGATGTGTAATATCGGTGACAGTTGTCTATTCGTTAAATATGCACGTGTTATCATCTGGTTGTTCTGTGTTCTACTCTTATCCAGAAACTGTTGGTGGCAAGGCATTTGATGATGCATCTATGATGCATCAATTTCTATATCGGATACTGGATCCTGCAGTAGAAACCTGGAAATGATGTGACTCGTGAACTGGACAAAATAAAAATTAGTCCATTTTTTCGATTTCTGCACTATGTAATATGCATTACAAAAATATTGAAACGAATCAAAGTGACGTTCCCCATAAATGGATATTTCCTACTTGGAGTGAGACTATAATATGGGAAATCTTAATCAGAAATGCCCTACTTAAACACCTGAGAATTGGAATTCAGAATTTGAATCAGCACATTGTAGAACTTTTCCATTTCACATTGTTATGGTTGATTAGTCTTTACTGCAAAACTTGTCTGTTTTTGATGCCACTGTATCGCCGAAAATTTACATTTGCTACAAGACTCTCGTGATGTTTTCGAGCATCATTATTCTCGAACTGTGGAGAACAGGTGTTATGTACAATGGACACTGGGAGTCTTATGTCATAATTTCCATAAATACTCCACATTACTACGAATCACTGCAGAAAGGTGAATTCATTCTGCCAGACTACCTTCGTGAAGGTAAGATTGACTGCAAATATATGTTTGTTCAAAACTAAGTTCTTTTTGTTATATGCATAATCATACATAGTAGACAGAAATACAAAAAATAAAGGCATAATGTTTAGTAGTTGGAACTTAACACTGCTACGAGTCAAGAGTCATTCTAAAATAGCCTCAATGTACTGTATTGTTCTGGACTATATTCAATAGAACATTCTAGAAATATTCCAATACACTTATCTGATTTCTTTGTGACAAGTTTGATACCAATTTATCTGGAAAAATTTTAAAGACCTTCTACACCTGAAACAGTTTTGCAGCCCTAGAGGAAAGATATACCTCGAAACCCTGCCCTACAAGTTTACCCAAGCAGCGAACGAAAGCAAACCTAAATAGATTAACCTTTGATAAATAAATTGAAGTTATTTGGTACTGTATTACTGTTTATTTCTTTATGATTATTTAATTTAAGAAGTTTATTTGCAAATTATGTTTTGTAAAATGGGTCAATCATGTTTAGTTTGATTTGGTTTATTTTCAACCAAACCTAGAGCATAATATTGATTTCTGTGACTTTCTCCCTTCTTGTATTTTTTGTAAAATAACATATGTAGTTATCAGACAACAGTTATTAGTATTCAATACAATCCTTGTTAGCTCATATCAATTATAGGATTTTACTGTATGTAGTTTTGCTAAACGTGGTAAAAACGTTTCAAGACACATCAATAAAATTAACACACTAAACAGATAGTGCCAGATCTTTAAATTGCTCAAGCACAAGATATCATTAAAATTACATTCACACTTCTTGCCTTGTGCTCTTCGAATGGTTTTCATGTACTCTATTCTGACGAAGCACAACTGTCAAACACGGCAGCCATTTGTAGGTGTCGTTTGTGCTTGGAACATACAGCAATCCATCCGAAAGCAGACAGGCCAAATCTACAATACATTGTTCCAACAAGCTCCAGAGTTCGACAGATATGTTCCGCAACATTCAAATCTATTTTAACAAGTCGATAGCCTCAGACTATACAAGGCGAAAAGAAAATGGGTTGTATTGCATATCGGGATGAAAGAATCCACAGTCATGTTCACAAACACAAGTACCCTGAGAATGACCGAAATCTTCTCAGAACACACATACTCCTCGCTGTTCACTGTCTGTCCACAATGATTTTCTACTCAAGCGAAGGAATTGACGTGCTGTCTGATTTACATGTAAGTAACCTTTATCATACATTTAAAATGTAATATCCGATAGTGATATAACACAAAAATATTGTAGACAGAACATGCTAAAGGACATTCCAAAAATGTATATTTATATACCCAGATCTGACACATGCCAGATGTATATGGCATGAAGGAATAGCTGGTCGAGGTGGAAGCCAAATCTTGCCTTGTTTCCTAAAGGCCATGTCCGCCAAACTAATGACAAACAAAAAGTGTGTAACAGCGTGACGTGACAACTGCAGTGGCCAGAACAAGAACCACATGATGGTCATGACATGGCAATCATTTATTTACCTCCTAGCTAAAGGAATTTTCAAATCAGTTGAGAATGAAGTTTCTTGTTACATGCCATATTTAAATGCCTTGTGACAGAGATTTTGGTATCATTGAAAAGAGAAAAAGATAGTAAAGCCACAATACCAGCAGAGATTGAGAAATACAGTACAGTCCTCAAAAGTAAGTTAGCCATTTAATGTTGTTAGCATGCAAAGGAATGTTTGTTATGTAGCTAAAGAAGCAGTAAAATTCCTTGACACGACTAGAATGGAAATAGGTAAGGCTTCCTAAATAAGATTCGATGAACTCTAAACGTGCTAGTTGTACAATGAAAGAAAACATTCAGTGAGCTGGAATCACGAAAGATCATGCCAAAGTTGAAGAAGGAAAAACCATTAACTCTTTGAAGGGTGTGCGTCACTTTAGCTAACCACCAATATGATACTGTTTTATGGGTGATGGTCGCTGCAACTAACCACTAAAATAAATCAGTTATGTGGGTGGTGGTCACTTTGCGTAACCACATTACTTTCGTGTGATCCCTTACACGGGCCGCAGCGAGTCAATCTAACCACATGTTGTAGTTGTCCTGAGACTCAACAGATGGCAGTAACAGTAGCGTTCCGCATTTATAAGTCTTGTTTATTACTCGAGCTACCACTGTACTCAGTTCCGTCATTGTATCGCGCATTGCTACATGTTTTACAACAGTTTTAGTTGAGAATATACAATTTTATGAGTGGTAAGTGTCGGCACTCATATTTGATCTATTTATATATAGGGTCAAGGACGGTAAAAATGAGACCCCATAAAAGTGGGAAAATATCAGACACACAAATAATTTGTAACACGTTAATTATTTATGTTTTAAAAAAATATTAAAAGATAGCCTGATTTGTTAGTAATGTATGGAAATTTCCCCCATGAAAGTAACACAAATGTAAACGGTAAAAAAAATTGTTTTGAAACTCCTATATTTTTCCCTCCAAAACTTTTGTTTGTTTACCAAAAACTTTTCTTCCTCCATTTTCAATTTTTTTTTTTATATATATATATCTGTTCAGTAATTTTCAGAATAAAGTAAGGTTTCCAAATTACTTTTTAATAGTTTGTTAAGTTTTAAAATTTTTCTGCTGTAGCTTTTTTAAGTCAGTGGGGCAATTTTGAGACAAAAAGAAATTTAGTTTTTCATGTGAGGGAAATATTGAGACATCACTGCATGACAATGCTGCATGTCTGCATGTGATGTTCAGTAATAACATGAATTTTTGTGGTGCCATTTTATGTTGATGCTTATATAAATGTGAGAAAAAATTATTTTTTTAAGTTGGATGTTTGTTTTTGTAGCATTTTATACGACAAAAATAGGTAAGTACTATGGAATGCTTTTTACAGTATATTATACATGATTACATTTTATTGAAAACTCTTACACAATAATAAATTAACAAATGCCTATGCATCTTAGGTCATGTCACAGAATAAATATTGCTAACGGAAGCGACTAGAAAAGCTTTTTCATTGTTGTTATCGTACCAGCTCTCGGGGCGTACATGAATATAAAAAATACCACGTGGATTAGACACATTTGTTTATATAACCACTTGTAGTGCTTGAGATACTGTCAGTATGTATATTAGCTTAATATTTAACAATGACAAACATGATGATTCGAGGCTCAACATCAGATAATAGCTAACTTTATTACAAGCGACATAATGGAGCATTGTTATTGTACCAGCTCTCGGGGCGTACAGGAATATAAACAAAGCCATATGGAATTTGAGACATTGGTTTAAACAACTGCTTATATTTTACGAACTACTGTAATTTGTTAGTATATAATTTAGACTACATATTTATAAATGGTAAATGTTATGTTATTTACGCATCAATTTCCTCACAGATAATAAAATAACACCAATTAAACACTGACACCATAGAAATCCAGAGAGAAAACGAGTATGATAAAAATCACGTCCTGTCCCTTCTGTTACTACTTATTTATTCTGTAGTCATTTTCCAATCAGCTACCCTTATGAAAATATGGGGTGACTTCGGACCACTTTTTATACAACTGTAACAGATATAGCTCTGAAATTTATTTCAATATAAATGCATTTTCAAAGTATCATTGTAACACACAACACAATTTATATCATTACAAATGTACAAAATACAATTTTTATAGTGTCCGGTGTCACCCCATACAATGGGGTGATTCCGGACAGTAATGTATTTAACTTAAAAATCGGAGACAGGAATATGTCGGGTTAATCCGGACAACGGAATTATGCTTAACATAGTACAATTTATAAGTACAGTCACATAAAATGTTAACAGATTAATAACTGAAGTGATTTCTCTATGTAACTTATGTCGATGCCATTAAACATGAATCGGCCTCTTCGTAAGTCAGTAGGAGGTTTAAGTTTGCGCACAACCTGTGTGTCGCTTATTGTGCACTCGTCAATTATATCCGGAAAGCTGAAGTATGTATCCTTCCTAGATACCTTCTTACGCAAAAAGTTAACTTGATAATTGTCACCAATAAGTTCGATAACCTGTCCAATGTAAAACCGATCCCTTTTGTCTGTGTGGAACTTAACAAGAATGAAATCCTGAGGGTCAAGTGTGTAACTCTGCAAGTTTCCTGTGCCTACATCAACATGTTCTTCATCATTGTGATTTAGTTCTTCATCATTGTGATTTAGTTCTTCATCATTGTGATTTAGTTCATCATTGTGATTTAGTTCATCATTGTGATTTAGTTCTTCATCATTGTGATTTAGTTCTTCATCATTGTGATTTAGTTCTTCATCATTGTGATTTAGTTCTTCATCATTGTGATTTAGTTCTTCAAATGGCTGTTGGTTTGAACATTATATGTTTCAGCTGCTACCCTTAATGACATCTTGCACTCCTTTATGTCATTCACAGCTTTTTCAATATTTTCAGAGGCATATCTTTGATACAGGCGACCATACAACAATTTCTTGTATTTTCTTGGCATGTCCGAAGTCACCCCGAATCACAAACCCAGATAGCCAAATCAGCTTTAACCCACTTTATAATATTTACTTACTAAAACTTAATTTTAAACCACAATAACAAGTAGGGGAGAGTGGGGTAGTGGTGAACGCGGGGTAATCGTGAACACTCAATTATCTACGTGTCTACATGTGCAAGAGGAGTCTGGTTGGTGCTGACATCTGCAGTGTACTTTGGGAAATGTTTCCAGCGTACCGCTGTTGGTGTTAGAGCAGACGCTTAGCCGTAAAGGACATTTTTTGTTGTTTTGTGTGATGAAGAACATGGTTCACTGGAAAAAATCGTAACTATTTTTATTTCAACTTTGTCATGAAATTTTTGTAGATTAGCTAAAGAGTGGAATGTCACAAGTGTTTGTAAATTGTTTCAACAAAAGACAGGAATTCATAACTTCAGTAATGTTCTGTACATGAAATGGCGTATTTTGGGGTAATGACGAACACCTATCGTCCCTGTGTTCGCCATTACCCCACGTGTTCGCCATTACTCCACACTGTAAAATTGTGTTTTAAACACAAAAAAATTATGAAATAGTCAGTTTAGTTCAGAGTATATGTAACAAAACCTCACTAGTAAAATCACTTTATTATACTTGTTTTTACTTATAAAATAATTACTCTGTTAAAAAAATTGGAACACATATTTGCGAATGTAACTTGATATTCAATAATCACCTTGTAAAGAGAAAACATTTAAAACGTGAAGGAAAAATTACCACATACATCTGTGACATTCATGTGATGACTACACGAGAGTGAAACAATATATATGTACACAGTACAGAAATATCGACATAGTAATGCAATATTTGTTTGAATATGAGCCACTGCAAATTAGCTTTACGGTTAAAGTTGAATAATTTTTTATATTTAAATTATATTTAAAGTAACACATCTGTCTTTACAGCGAAGATAGCTTGCAGTGGCTCATATTCAAATAAATATTTCTTTGTCGCAATACGTTTTTTGTTGTGGCACAGAAAGTGATATTACTGTGAAAAAGGAAAAATTGGTACTGTCTCGACAAGGGCAGAATACGTTATTATTTGTTGGTTGATTATGTTATTTTGATTCGGCCTTTGTCCGACATATTCTGGGATTTTAAATCATACATTTATTTCATCTCCCATTTTTTGTGATTAACTGTAATCCTAGCAGCTCGAATTGTTTTCAGCACATTGAACACACTGCATTTGTTGCACACAGTTAGCATATGTCACCTTGCTGCCACGTGGAGGCAACATACTGACAATGTGGCAAACATAGCATGTTGCCACCACATGGGCTCTCCGGGAATATTACACAACAAATATGATTGCACATACTTTGAAATGAAAAGAAAAAAAACAAGCTATGTAGGTTATTTAAATGGTACTTTGAAATCAATAATTATAATGTAATCGTAAAAAAACAAATGAGTTTACATTATTATTATTATGTTTCCTCACTGCAGATGCCAAAGAAGTAAGAAGAGAACAACTGATAAGGCCAAATGAACAAAAGAAACTTATGTCAAATGCTCTAGCTGCTATCCAGGAAGGTGAGAAGATTCGCCACGTTTCAAGATTCTTTCAAATTCCTATTGCAACACTCCATGGAAGAATTAAATCCGGTGACTGTAAGGGTCCTCAGATGGGTAGAAAACCAGTTTTCACCGAGGAACAGGAAAAGGAGATTGCTGAACATGCACTTAATTTGGCCAAACTTTTCTATGGCATGTCTGCAGATGAATTGAGACGTTTGGCTTTCCAGTATGCTAAGGAAAATGGTATAAAGTGCAATTTTAATGAAGCTAGTGGTATGGCTATCAAAGACTGTATGTATGGTTTTTTGAAGAGAAATCCACAGCTTAGTTTGAGAAAACCAGAACCAACAAGCATCAATCGAATACTCGGGTTTAATAAAGTAGAAGTTCAGCGATTTTTTTTTTCAAATTTGCGCATAGTGACGGATAAATTCAAATTTCCACCACAGCCTATTTTTAATGTTGACGAGAGTGGGATCTCTACCGTGCAAAAACCTTGCAGAATAATTGGTCCCAAAGGACAGAAGTAAGTTGGTGCAGCAACTAGTTGGGAAAGAGGAAGGAACATTACTGTCTGCTGTGCTATGAATGCTGTAGGAACTTACGTGCCTCCCATGTTAATGTTCCCCAGGGAAAGAATGAATCCAGCTCTCAGTAGAGGGGGCCAACTGGGGCTCTGTATCAGTGCTCGAAATCGGGATGGATGACTGAGGAGCTGTTTTGTGTGTGGCTTCAACACTTTTGTAACTTTACGAAACCACCAGTTGAAGACCCAGTGCTTATCATCCTAGATAACCACTGCAGTCACACCTGCTTAGCAACTTATGAGTTCTGTAAACAAAATGGAATCACACTGTTGTCAATACCACCCCATTCCTCACACAGACTTCAGCCGTTAGATACTTCATTCTTTGGCCGACTGAAGACAGCATTTAACAAAGAGTGCGACCAGTTTTTAAGGCACAACTCTGCAGACAAAATAATTCCTGCTGATGTAGCATCCATCTTCAATATGGCTTATGTTGGTGTAGCAAACATGGACAAAGCAGTTTCTGGGTTCAAGAAGGCAGGAATTGTTCCCTTTGATAAAAACATTTTTTCTGACGATGATTTCTTTGCTGCGTCACGACTGATGCCAATTGTAGACGATGAAGAAAATTCTCCCAATGGAACATTAGCAACACACATTGAAGAGGAAGTAACTCGACGGAGTCCGGATGACATTCCGGAACCAGTTGAAGACAACAGAATGGTCACTGGTGACGAGGAAATGGATCTCCATGTTCCAAATGAAATTCTTGAACAAGTTGATGACAACATAATGGTCAGGGCTGAAACCTACAGAGGAAGTGACAAAAACGAAACAGCTATTCGTGCTGTAACTGTAGCAGAGATTTCTCCATTACCAGGACCTTCAAAACAGCCCCAAGCCAAACAGAGACAGAAACAGCATTCTAAAATTATAACTTCAACGCCAATGAAAGATGTTTACAACGAAAAGGAAAAGAGAAGACAGGAAAGGAAGCAACATGAAGGAAAAGGAATTAAAATGAAGAAATCCAGTTGCTGGAAGGAAGCGAAGAAAAGTTTCGAGAAACCTAAACTTTGAATCGTCCTCTGAGGAAGATGTGGATGAATCGCAAATGTGTGATGATGAATCAGACGATATTGACGTGATAGCAAACATTACAGATATCTGCTGCATTTGTGAGGAGTTTGGTCGCAATAATGAGGTTTGGTTTAAGTGTGTATCTTGTGAGAATTGGGCACACAAAGACTGTACAGCATGTGAGCGATCCGAAGGTTTATGTTGTGATTTTTGTTTAAAAACATAAATGACTAGCTGGATGAATAGTGTAAGAAACAGTTTTTTGATTTGTTTAGATGTAGCTTAAGTATTATGTGTGCCAATTGCTAAGTGTTGTGCTGTTACTTGCGTAGAGAGTTTGGTGTTTCTTTGATGAAAGAAGTTTTTTATTCTTGTCATATTATGTCGACAGTGGAAAGGTAAAGGGTTGTAACCCTCGTTTTTTTTTTTTAAATTAAGGTTAAAACAAAAATGGCATTGTTGTTATTTTCTGGTTGGTCTAGTAAAAGGTTGTAATCTCAACATGGCTGGAAATATTTTATTTTTTAATTATTGTATTGTTGTAACCCACCTTGGTTGCTGGATAGGTACAGTAAAAGGTTGTAAATTACTTACAACATTTTACCAGTAGTAGTTGGCAGTACATGGATGAAGTAAATGGAGGATACAACAAAATTTAATGTTGTGTTTACTTTGTGTGACATGATCAGCTATCAATATTAGAAGTTATATTTAATAATTAGAGATTATGGACTCAAGCTCCAGAGCTGCAAGGATTGTGAAGCCTGCTCTATCAGCCAAAACTAATAAAAATGCCTCAACATCATCTGAAATAGTTCCAGGTTAGTTCCAAGTATATGTTTATTAGTACTTACCATTATCATGTTAGTTAATTGTATTGAGTTATATAATATACTGTTTAAATGAAGGAGTCTTATCAGACTTATTATAACTTGGTAATTTATTAAGAAATAAAAAATTAATAAGTAAAAAATATGTCTTTGTGCATTTTGCTAAACTAAATCTAATATGTTAGCTTGATGCAATGCATTTACTGACTGACTTTGTTGTAGGTTTATCTTCATTCACTTCAGTGACAGTTGAATCGAACTTTCGATCATGTTCTTTCCCAAACGGCAACAGTATAGAGGGCGATGATCAAGTACTACAATCACTAACGTAGCAAACCTGCATGGATATTTAAGTCGTAGAGATATGTATGATCTTTTTGTTTCTATGATATAATTGCAAAATTTTGTGAAATTAAACACAAATGTTGTATGTACTGACTAGTAACTTATTCTATTATAGGTGGTAGCACCATTCATTCTGCTGAACGAGAAGATGAGTTCACTGATATTGCCAATGCTGAGGTAATATTTGTGGATTCAGAAGTGGAGGTTGATACTACCTTCGATGTTGATCACACAGTACTTCATGTGCACCGACACCAGATGGCGAATTCCCTACATAGTGAACCGATGATCGCTCAAGAGGATAGCAGCAGTATTCAGCAGGAGCTTGTGGATGACCCAGATTTTGAACCCAACAATGATGATTCCTTCACACAAAATTCGGAATCAAATCCAGAGGCTGTTGATCAAACAGATAAACATGAAGTACTTCATGTGCACCAACAAGGAATGGCGAATGACCTGCATTGTGAGCCGATGATCATTAAGAAGGAGCTTGTGGATGACCCAGATTTTGAACCCAACAATGATAATTCTTCCAGACCAATTTCGGAACCAAACCCAGTGGCTGACGCTAATCATGAAAATGAAGAACCTGATAATTTGATGTTGAAAAGAAGCAACAAAAAGAGGAAGCGAAAAGGAAATAAAGCTGTTCAGCGACAATTAAAAAAACAAAGAGGGCAGGCATATATTAGTAAGACCAAGAAAAATGTGGTTAAAAAACAGTTACTACCAAACCAGTGCAAAGACAATTGTCAGAATGGTGTAGATCCAAATTTGATGAAGAAAGAAGACAAGAGTATCTTCACAAAATACTGGGAGCTTGATAATCTAGGAAAACGAAGCTTTTTGTTATCCTGCATGAAAGAAACTCCTAAAGCAAGGACATGTGTTACACATGCAAATCGACATAGTAGATCATTCCTATATTACCTGCCACACCATGAAGAGAGAGAGGGTTTGTCAACAGTTCATCTTAAAAACATTAAATCTATCACACAGGATTCTGTCATATACTTACGATCACAAAAGTGATTTACTAACTCCTAAACCAGACCAGAGAGGGAAAAAGGTTCCTCCCAACAAAACTCCAGAAATGGTTGAAAGGCAGGTGAAAAACTTTATTGAATCATTGCCAACAGTTCCTTCCCATTATTGCAGAAGTGATTCAAATAAGCTGTATCTGCCCCACAAGTTCAAAAACAAAGCAAATGTGTACAGAATTTATAAAAATGATTTTTGCTCAAGGGAAGGCATCACACCAGTTTCAAAGAAAGTTTTTAGTGGCATTTTCAGGAATCAGTAGAATATCGGTATTCATTCACCAAAAAAAGAAAAGTGCGTAATTTGTGAGGGAAGTAAAGAATATGACACCCAGACAGAAAGTTGTGCAGCACACATTCATGAAAAAAAATTATCATCGTCACTTTTCAAAGCACACCAAGTGTGGTCCAAGCAAGATCCAGAATTTTTGTGCATTTCTTTTGATCTGCAGAAAGTGCTAAACACTCCACATGGGGACAATATGCTTCTCTACTACTCTAGAAAGTACTCTGTCTTCAATTTTACTCTCTACGAAAGTGGAACACGTAATGGCTATTGTTACCTGTGGGGTGAATCTGGTGGAAAGCGGGGTGCTAATGAAATCTGTTCCAATGTATATGCATACCTGTGTGACTTAGAGATTCGATTGCCTGAAGTAAAAGTGGTCTCACTATTCTGTGACTGTTGCCCCGGGCAAAAAAAAACAGGCAAATGCTTGTAATGCTGCATCATTTTGTACAACAATCAAAGTCTGTGCAAGAAATAAGGATAACTTACTTGCTTCCAGGACATACATACATGCCGGCAGATTCTATGCATTCTGTTATAGAATCAAACTACAGGAAGAAGATCATCTGGGCACCTAGTGAATGGCCAACTATAATAACTAATAACAGAATAAACCCACGACCATATGAAGTAAACATAAGGACATATAAGGATTTCCAAGACTGGAAAGGGGTTCAAGGAGTCACATTAAGCACTGCATGTCAAATACGCAGTGTACGACGGGCTACTATCCAGAAGAATGAAAACCACATTGCACTGTTCAGCAGCTATGGTGATTCACAACCGCCGCAAAATGTACATATGCAATATGTTAGAAGGTTATCATCATCATCTGAGACAAGGCTGTCAATAAAAACTGCGTACACTTCATGTTTGCCTGTAAGTGCAGCTAAGAAGAAGGACTTGGTTGCACTATGCAAGAAAAAAGTAATTCCAGCTCGATACCACAGTGAGTTCTTGAATTTACCTGCAAGTAACACTGTGGAAGACAAAATTGAGGATGAAGACTTTTCACAAGAGTAAGATTACGATGCTATGCTTTCAAAGGACAAACACAACTTTAATGTGCCTAATGTTGTGTAACATTGATTAGTGAATGGCAGTATTGTTAAGTTTTTTCTCCATTGGTTTGTGTAGACAATTTCTTGTTTGTTTTCTTTCTCATGTTTTTTTTTTTTTTTTTTGTGATTTCCAGCATTAAGACATTATTTTTCAATTAAAAATTACAAATAAACCACAATAAATCTACATCATGTTAATTGTTGTATCCCTCTGTGATGTTTTTGAAGCTTACCAGTAAAATGTTGTAAGCCACATTTTTCAACAAAATGTATAAATGTATATACCAAAAATTATTACGAGATAATAACATGTAACTTAAGGTTTGTTAATATAATTTATTGTATGGAAATGTTTAGTATACCAATATTTTGTTACCTTAAGTAAAATAAAGAGTGCTATGCAATTTTTTTCAATACTGTAAAATTTCACTTTAAGGGTTACAACCTATTACCTTTCCACCGTCAATGTTGAATGTAATTTTGTAAGGGAAAAAATATGGTTTTCAATTGACAAGTATTATTGATATTTAAATTGAGTTCCCTTCTAAAATTGCTGTTAAGTTTCAAACATTAAATTACTTTCAAGAGTGTGGGGTAATTGCTAACATGTGTTCACCATTACCCCGTGATATGGGGCAATGGCGAACATTGCAGCATATTACAAATTTAATTTTTCTGTTAGCAAATCTTTTTGTGGTGTGTTCTATCATACATATAATTGTTCAGGATAAAATATGGAGTAATTTAAACCGAGTACGAAATAAATTATCACTTAATACACTACTCAAAACAAGCATTCCCCTTAAGTGTTCGCCATTACCCCACTCGCCCCTATATGGACTAATAAAATGCACTAGGCTCAACTTACTAGGTTTAAGTCCTTTTTATTCGGCACAAGTTTGTTGAAAACTATTTTGTTGAAGTAATGTTCATGATAAAATGTAAACACAACATTGTAAATAAAAATATGCACCCGATCACCAAAGATATAACAGTACAAGCTAGAGTGCAGTACTCATGATGGGAAAAATATATAAAATATAGTTTTATGTAAAACAACACCAGGCATGAGCACTAAAACTACAGAAATGTCACACTGTCCGAACTCACCCCATATGTCCGAAGACACCCCATATATCTGAAATTGGCCAGATCTGGGACAGATCTGAACTAAGGTAAAGTTCCGTATCTCAGAGCCAGATCTGCCCAATTTCAGATACTATAATTTTTTTCATAAGGGTAGCCTATTTAATATCTTATAATATAGGCCTAGTTTCAGTATTCGAGAGGCTAGGTTTTATTTAGCAAGGTATTGAAAAGGTAATTTGTTCAGAAATCGTAATTTGATAAAAGTTTTGTTATCAAGGCCTACATCATATGCTAGTATTGTAGCCTTGTAAACAATCCAACTTACGAAATGCTCCTATTCAACCTTCTAGTACAGTCTAATTATTATTTTTTTTGCTCAGGTTAAACACAACATGGTTAGAAATTACCAAAAGAAGGAAAAGCCGTATACAGAACAAGATATTTTCAAAGCTGTTGAAGATATAAACAATGGAACCAGAAAATTACGAGAAGCAGCTACATTTTACAAGATCGATAAGTCTCTTTTATCTAGAAGAATCCTTGGGAAAAACACAGGACGTCGTGGAAGAAAAACTGACCTTACACTGGTACAAGAAAAATAATTATGTGATAAATTGAAAATTATGGCCAAATGGGGCTTTGCTTTAACAAAAACTGATGTCCTAAAAGTTGTTTCAGATTTTGTCTTAAAGAATGAAATTAAGGTTCCTTTCAAGAATGGAGTTCCCAGCAAAGACTGGTTTGAAAACTTTTGTAGGCGAAATGGATTAAATCTGAAAAAACTTGAGTGTCCTGATGCAAACCGACGGAAGACAACAAGTGATCCATACATTATTTACCCTTACTATAACCATGTCAAAGAAAGCATGATTAAACTCAATCTTCAGGACAAACC
This sequence comes from Medauroidea extradentata, assembly GCA_003012365.1. Taxonomy (NCBI): domain Eukaryota; kingdom Metazoa; phylum Arthropoda; class Insecta; order Phasmatodea; family Phasmatidae; genus Medauroidea; species Medauroidea extradentata. Next base: position 9,474 of record PNEQ01020677.1, on the reverse strand, counting down.
AGAGCATATAAGGAACCTTGACAAAACAGGTTTCAGCCATGACCCGCACAGAAACAAATGTGTAGTGGCAAAAGGTCAGAAAGTGCACAAAGATATTCAAGGTTCAGGTAGAGAAAACACAAGTGTGTTGGCGTGTGTTTCTGCAGCTGGACAAGTCCTGCCTCCATTGGTTATATTTTCATCAGCAAACTTGTGGACATCGTGGAAGGGTAAGAAAGGTGTGTCTGGTACATACTATGCCAATACTGATAGTGGATTTATAACAGCAAGTGTTTTCAGTGACCATGTTAGACAACTTGCAGAAGCTGTTAAAGTGCGAACAATCTTATTAATTCTAGATGGCCATTTATCACATGTGGAAGTGAATACAATAAAGTTTGCTAGAGACAATGACATAATATTGGTAAAATTACCGCCACATACAACTGATTTGCTTCAGCCTCTCGATAGGTGCTATTTTGGTCCATTCAAGGAAAAGTGGAGCAATGCTGTGAAGAACTTCCAAGATACTAATCAAAGGAATATGACAAAGTGAGTTTGTCGATGTTCTGTGCTCACTATGGTACGAAGGAATGAGTGCTAGCAATGTCATGTCTGGGTTTAAATACACAAGAATTTTTCCATGGGATCCGACAAAATATCCTGTAGATAGGTTAAACCCAGAGAAACTTACAAGGTACCAAGCGAATGAACCAGATATTTAGTATGCCGAAGTTTCTGAAAGTACAGAGTACCCTACAGTGGAGACTGATGGTGGCTCCGTACCAAAATGTCAACCACAAGAAACACCAGTGGACATAGCGCAACCATCAACAAGTCACAATGCACCAGGAACTCAAAAATCTGACATGGCACTGGCTGGAACCATAGATCAAACATTGGCTTCAAACATACAGAGGAGTGAGACGAAAGTCTCTTTTGAAAAACTGTTATTGAATAAGATCGGTAAGACAACTACTCCAAAGGTTACAAGAAGGAAAATTGATCCACATTGAAGAGTTCTTACTAGTGAAGAGTTTTTAAGTAAAATTTCCTAAATTGAAGCTATAAAGTTATTCCTAAATCAACAAAACTGAAAGATCACAAGAAACAGGGCACCGAACAGAATTTAAAAAAACAGAAAAGAGAATCTGACAAACGAAGTGATGATGACAGTGATGAATGCGAGGAATGGGAGGAGTATGAGAACTGTGATTTATACTTAAGTGAATGTGAAGAGTCTCCTGCTGAACCAGAAAAACAAGATGAAAACAACATTGGGGAATTTGTGTTGGTGTTATTCATGGGTGGGAAAAGAAACACAAATAGGTTTCGTTACATTTGCATTATTCAAGATTTCAAACCTGAAAGAGAGTGCTGTTATGAAGTAATGGGACTTAAGTGTATTGACAGTGACAAAAAAAAACTTTGTTAGAAAAGAAAATGACATTTCTTTCATAAGTTCTTGCGATATTTTAGGTAAACTTCCTACCCCAGAAGTAATTACTATTGGTGTGAACAGAATGAAGTATCAGTTCCCACAACCTATTGACGTTTGTGAAATTTAGTCTTAGTTTTACAGTAGTGTGCTATGCCCCACTTTAATTTTGGACATATAGTAATCCCTCAGTATTTGCAAATTCGCTTATTCGCAGGAAAATAGTTGTGACCATTTATTCAATATTCGCGAGTAAAATTCGCGTATTCGCGAGCGAATGTAGGGGAAGAAGAAACAAAACACCATACCAATAATACCGCGCTCTCTCTGCTGTGCACGTGTCTTTGTCAGTTGCCCACTCACACATCACATCGATTATATACGATACATCGATGAATCTATATCGTTCCGGCACACACACATGCACTACTTGGTATACACACTGCAGTGAGAACGAATGAGCAAGTCTCGAGTCATAGATAAAGGTTAGCCTTGAGTTACGATGGCTACGAAGCATAAAGGAACCCTATGAGCGCCTGTTTCTAAGCGAAAGAAAGTGGTTTTAAGTTTAATTTAAAAAATTGAAATACTAGACAAGTTAGAAAGTGGTTCTTCAGCAAGTGCGGTTGCATGCAAATACAACATGAATGAATCTACTGTGTGTTCCATTAAGAAAAAAGAAGTAGAAATACGTAAGTCTGTAAAGGAAGCTGCTCCTCAAAGTGCAAAAGTGACATCTGTGGTGCGAGATATTTATTACAAGAAGATAGAAAAGAGACTTAACTTATGGACTGAAGAGATGGTGGCCAGGAAATCGGTTGTCGATGGAATAGCCCTCAGGCAACAAGCACTTGAAATTTATGAACATGTAACAAGAGGTGTTGCATAGTCCGAGGCCATTCACAGAGAGTAAAGGGTGGCTGGAAAGGTTCAAAAACCGTTACAGCTTACACAACATCAAATTAAGTGGAAAAGCTGGCTCAGCAGATAAAGCAGCTGCAGATGCTTTTGTTCCAGTAATTTCGAAGGTGATAGAAGAGAAGGGCTACACAAGTGAACAAGTGTTTAATGTAGACAAATCGGGCTTGTTTTATAAGCAAGTAGGGTCTCGGACTTACATTACCAAAACTGTTTCTAAGTCCCCTGGATTCAAAGCATATAAGGATCGCATAACTTTATTGTTGGCCACTAATGCTAAGGGTGATTTCAAATGCAAGCCTTTGTTAGTGTACAGGGCAGAAAACCCTCGGGCTCTCAAAGGCAAAGACAAAAGCCAGTTTACTGGCATGCTAATAGGAAGGCATGGATGTCAGGGAAAATTTTTTGGACTGGTTCAAGAACAGTTTTATCCCTGAAGGTGACATTTATCTTCAGTCCAAGAACTTAAGTTTTTAAGGTTCTGTTGACACTCTAGACAATGCTCCTGTGCACTGTAAGGACGAAATTCAAAATGCACGTCCCAATGTTGAAGTTTTATTTATGCCGCCTAATACAAGTGCCTTAATACAACCACTAGATCAAGGGATAATTAAGGCATTCAAGAGCTACTACACAAGAAATGTCTACAAAGTTGCCTGTCAAGAACTTGTTACTGATGTGTCATTAACAATGGTGGAGTACTGGAAGAAACTTAAAATTTGTGATGTTATAGATTTTATACAGGCTGCATGGAAAGAAGTCTCACAACCAACAATTAATAATTGCTGGAAAAATCTGTGGGAAGAATGTGTAACAAGTACAAATGTTGTTGGCGAAGCTGATGTAGTAGTGAAAGACATTGTTCGAATGGATAAAGAGATTGGTGGTGAAGGTTTTGAGGATATGAGAGAGGAAGAGTTGAAGACATTGTTAATGCCAAAGTGCAAGAACCTACTACAAACGAATTGGATGAGCTAGCTAAAGACAGCAGTGATAGCAATGACGAGGACAGCAATCAGGTTACTGAGGTGAAGGCGTTTACTTCGGTTAAGCTTTCGGAATTATTAAACGATACTGAGAGACTGTGCAAAAAGTTAAGAATTTGATCCAATTTTAGAACGAAGTTTAAAATTCACGAGATCGGTTGAGGTTGCACTGCTTCCCTATGTCGAGGTTCTGAAAGATTTGAAACGTCAAGCTAAACAGACAACATTGATGCAGTACTACAATTTTAAAACTTGTCTGCCAGTTAATAAACCTGACACCTCGCCACAACCAGGATGTTCACACGATAAGGAGCCGGAGCCACAGCCGGAGATAGAAGACAGAAGTATCGATGACCCGATGAGCGCGGAGGAAGATGAAAGGCGAGAGGAAGAGAAGTGATTCATTATCAACTGAAATCGCCGACTCTGTCATTCTCCCAGTAACACTAACCTTGTGTACCGTACTGTATTACATGTTTTTCTCTCAATGATTAAACTGTCTACTACAAGTGTAATGCATACGAACTTAATCTGTATTGCTGGTGATGTAATCATGTCTATGCCTTACATTGTGTAACTACAGCTAGCGTACTTTTCCTATGTATGAAACAAATTGTGATGATTTAATTTCTTTTTGATAGCAAGACAGCATGTAACTGTTCATATAAAACACATTTTAAAAACATTTGTCATATTGTAATTTAATTTTTTTTTTTTTTTGTAAAATGAGGGTTTGGAAACCTAACCTAGTTTTCCCATGTTTATGGTCTCGGTATTCGCGATTTCAATACTCGCGGAATTTTTGAAGAAGCTAAACATCGCGAATACGGAGGGAACACCTTAATTGTTGTTGTAAAAACCCTACATAATTTTTTTAGTGTTCACACTAGATTCTTGTATGTTAAAATAATTTTTCTATTGGGATTTTTTACTATATTTGGTATTTTTAGACCAACAAAATGTTTTGGAAGTTTAAGGGTTTTTTGTCGTCTTGAACACACATTCACATAAAATTGTGTAACTCCAAAAATTTTCATTTTTTTCCCTCAATATTTGGGTCACATGTAGTATAAACATAGATCTGTCTCATAAATACCCCACAAATGCTCAGCTACTTATAGTAACTGTATTGTGTGAGTGTCTCACTATTTCCCTCCTCTGTCTCATATTTCCCAAAAGGTGGGAAATAATGAGACACAGTTTTTTGTCAATAACTTCTTTTTGGCTCTTTATATAAATATTTCCCTAAGTGAGAAAATTATGGAAAAGTTCATATTAGCAATATTTACAATTTCACTTTAACTATCACAAAAAAAATAGCAAAAGTTCATATTTTGTCTTATAATTACCCTCCATGACCCTACATTGTAATATTACTTGAGCATTTACGTATGTTTTTTTTTTTATATTCCAGGCAACATATTTCCATGTGGTTATTGCTGCTAACCACTGCCCTCATAGAACGTCAGTGCGAATAATTCGCAGCTAACATGTCTCGGCAAAAAGGTTTATCGCAGGATGAAATTTATCGTTTACTGTTTGAAGAAATTCTTTCAGAAGAAGATAGTGTCATAGACTCCGATGACAGTACGTCTGACCCTACTTACGTAAATAAAAATTTGAAGAAAGAAAACATTTTCAACACAGTGTCAAGCAGCAGTGAATCCGAACAAAGTGACAGTGATGTGCCACGTGTGTCTTAAAGTTCTGTCTCCTGCAGTCCCATCCAGCTTCGCAGTTACATGGACCCAAGATACTCGTGTTCCTCAAGTGCCTCCTTTCATAAAAGAAAGTGGTGTAGCAGCAAAAAATAAAGGAGAAAGCAAATATTCAGCCATTGGACCTCTTTTGTGATTATTTTGATGAAGAAATTATTGACCATATTGCATTCCAGACAAACCTTTATGCTACCCAAACGGGTAAAAAATTTGTTCCTACTGAAGCACATGAAATAAGGACATTTATAGGGATAAATTTATACATGGGTATCACCAAAAAACCAATCTACAGAGACTACTGGAGTTCTGTACCTGACCTTGGTGAGCATTACATTTCCAAGCTAATGACTGTGAAAAGATTCAGCTTCCTTTTGAGCCATCTGCATCTAAATGACAACTCCTTAGCTCCAGACAGACACAGTGTAAACTATGATAAATTATGCAAGCTTCGTCCTTTGCTAGATCATCTTGGGAAAAAATTTCTTGAATGTTACAAACCACACCAAAAACTGGCTGTTGAGTCGATGGTAAAATTCAAGGGGCGGTCTTCCCTCACGCAATATATTCGAGATAAGCCTGTGAAACGGGGTTACAAGTCATGGATGTTGTGCAACAAATCGTCCTATAATTTGAAATTCGACATTTACACAGGCAAAACATTAGGAGCAACATAAGTAGGGTCAGGTGCAAAAGTTATACAAACTTTGTTGAGTGGTCTAGAAGGTTGTCATCACATTGTATTCATGGACAATTATTTTACATCTTATGATCAGTTCAGTACCCTGAAGGCAAAAAGTAAAACATATGCTTGTGGGACAATAAACTCTAGAAGAAAACACCTACAAACACTGAAGGATGAAAAACAACTTGAAAGGGATGAGTATGACTCTCGCGTAAGTGAAGATGGAGTAGCTGTGTAGAGGTGGAAGGACAAGAAGGCAGTGAATTTGATTTCAACACGTCACGATCCATCTGATGTTTCCTCAGTCAACCGCAAAATGAAAGATGGAACTATAACAACCATCAAGTGTCCTCAGGTTTTGAAAGACTACAACGCACACATGAATTTTGTTGATAACTTTGACAGGCTGAAATCAGATTATGCGACCAACAGAAAAAGTAAGAAATGGTGGATGAGATTGTTTTTCCATTTCATTGACTGTTGTGTTGCAAATGTGTTATGCACAAGGAACTTCCTGTAGAATTAACAAAGATTTTTGTCGTGAAGATTACAAATGTTTGCTAGCTCGAAGAATAGTTGCTGTGATAGCATCCACTCCATCTAGAAGCAAGGGAACTTCAAATTCACCAGTAGCAATCAAGACACACAAAACCTTTGTAGACAAGAGTATACGTCATGAAAGCAGCAAGCACCAACCTGTTCATTCAACATCAAGAAGATGTGCTGTCTGCAGTTCTCGGAAAAATCCTGTACGTACTGTGTGGATGTGAACAGTATGTAAGTGTGTCTACGCCTCAGAGCAGGAAAGGAATGTTTTAGAAGCTATCACAGTAAATAATTTAATACGATGGCAAGCTGAAGTCATTAGAAAAATTATGTTACAGACAAAACATTACTATATTGTATGTTAATTAAATTTGATTGCTAAGTGGGGCAGTGGTTATTTAACTAACCACATTTCATGTTTATTGATTACGGTTGTTTTCATGTTATTTTAAGAATTGATATTAAATGTATGCATAAAAACACATAAATATTTAATTATAAGTAAGTTTAAATGAATTTGTGACTTTTTTATGTTCTGCCCTTCTCGGCTATTTTTTGCTCATTTATTTCCACCCTTCACAGGAATTTTTTTAATCATAATTTCTGCCCTTCAAAGAGGGCTTTATACGCTGATGCCACTGAATACATCAACCAAAATTACTGCTGAGAATAAAAAGGATCAGTTGGCAATGCTCGAATACTTGGACCCATATCACCAGTTTTATGAAGATTTGTGTCAGTGAAACATTTTGGTATATCTAAACTCACCAGTTAGAAGTACTGACAATGTTCACGTGTTTCAATATACATTGTACAAATATGTATTTATTTTGTCAGTGAAATATGACTAAGTCGGTTAATATAAAAGGCCATAGTGAAAATTAATAACTATTTCTATGGGTTGAGTCAGCATATTTTAAAGTTTTTTAACTGTTTGTTTGAAATTTGTCAGTGGAATATAAAGTGTGTAAAAGTTTTATTTCAGGTACTCATCCTATGTTCAATTTTTTGTATGTGGCTTAATAAATCACCTTTACTACTCTTGTGTGCTAAGCACACTCATCGTTTTTCACGTTGTTTAAGATGGCACTTTCAGAAATCCCAAATAAGATACTCTTGTAATGTATTGGTGTTATATAATTTTTAATGTAGCTATTGTACCATATTCACATCTTGATAGAGTTTACCTACTTATTTACAGTAAATTTCTTGCAAATATTTAAAACTACTTTAATATAGACAGTTTTATTTGTTTGCTCATCATTTCTGTTATTTGAACTTATATCCTTTTGCCGGACTGTCTTTGATTTGTCTTTTCAAAATTGATAAAAGTCTTTTTAAACCATTTACAATAAAGCCACAACTGGCCAAGGACTGTTTACACTAGGTTCCACACCCAACACCACACGGAACTTTTGAGTATAGTCAAAATATATTTTTCGAAGTCACAAGTCACAAGTCACAAGACGAACATTGCGCAAAACCATACCTTCATCAATAAATAGACATCACATCAAACTACTACAACCAAGACTAACACACCACAAGAACTAGCTGCACGGCAAACTAAAAAACTTCTCCGTCGACATGACTCACGCTTCACATATAATATGCGGAATATTAAACCCCAACGTAGGCTATTCATAAAAAGCTTTACCTGGACCCACCAGTACTGCATGGAAGAAATACTACAGACAACACAACACGAATCTGAATCACTGAGACAAACATCCAATTCATAGTTCTATCTGCTCCTGAAATTCCCGCAGAATCTGTGACCATGAAATTCTGTTACAGACCAGAAATCCAAACACTTCATATGAACTTGTAAGGCCTACACATATCAACACCCACCAATACAGCATACAACAAATCAAGACTAAATGGATGGATTTAAGATATAACATCCTCGTTTCGTGACTCTCAGCATTATTTGTGTACCCAGAAAGAACATACTACAGCACTGAAGAATTACATGTCTTATAAATAAAAGGGATAACGCATCTTGTATACAACTTCCTCCCTATATCGGTAAGATTATGTGGAAACACATACTTATATACCGCATTCACATCAGACAGCCTAGCTACAACGCAGCAGCACGTTGTGGGTCTATCTTAGCTTCCCCTCACCTCTGACCAGCCAGCAAGCTGCATGGAGCAGACTTCCCCAGCACAGTCGTCTGGATCACCGGGTACTGAGCCCTCCTACCACGACAAGGTGAGACCCCCAGGAGGGAAACAGACAGGTCCAATACTTACCGCACTGGTCACAGTCGCGACAGATTATAGAACCAGCGCTCTTAGTACTGTTGATGCTCAACATACTTTGCAAAGCGTTGGACTGCAAGTTACGTTCCAAATGCACGCAAACACAAAAAACTTAGGCGTTGTTCCGACACACTACTGGGGGTTTTGCTTCTGAAATAGCAATTATGACTAGGTACATTAATGCACATGTTTAGTGCCATATTGCTCATGTGTACAAGGTCCTACCGGACACTAATTTTTGAGTACCACTGCAACTATAGGACTTAGCGATAATAGTGAAAAGTCTGTAGCCAACAACATTTAGAACACTCGATTAGTTTAGCAACAATGTCAGTAATACAGTTTGTTATAGTGCTGTGTAAAATGCAGCTTATAGCCTTGTTAGAAAGCTTAGGAATACTGTATTTCATCGCATAATTGTCACATAATTTTTACCGAAAATCTGTTTTGATAATAGTGGTGCGACCATTAAGTTATAAAAATTTCATGGTTGGCGTGAGATTAAAATAAAATTACTTACCCCATAGATACTCAGTTTTGTACACTTTTATCAACATTCAAGAAAACAGAAATGTAAATTAATAAAATATAATATATTAATGTAGTTATCCCGTCTTCGATGTTTGTAAACAATTTGTAATCATAGGTGTATATGGCATCACCAACAACAGAAACCAGTGTAATTGCACTTTCAAATATTCGTTACAAATAAAAACACAGCACAGAATATCACGGTCATTTAACTCTTTCGGTGCGGCATTGTCATATAAGGAATTTTACCTGAGTGCGTAATTTTTTTTTCAAAAAATTAAAATTTACAAAAGTGTTAATAATATTTTTTTTACTTCAGTAATACCGATAACTGACTTCAGAAATGTTAATAATATGACCTATATCCCTTTTGTAACATTATAAGTAAAAAAAACAACGATAACAA